>RJWT010050795.1:0-10794 GCA_004365215.1 Cuniculus paca
CAAAAGCTTTTTAATAAAATGAGATCCCAGTTGTTGATCCTTTGTAGTATTTCCTGTGCAATTGGGGTTCTGTTCATAAAGTCTTTGCCTACACCAATGTCTTCAAGAGTCTACCTATTCTCGCTTCATGCAGATTCAGCGTTTCTGTTTTAATATTTGGATCTTTGATCCATTTCAATTTTAGTTTAGTGGGTAGTGACAGACATGGGTCTAGTTTTAGTTTTTGACATGTAGAAAGCCAGCTTTCTCAGCACTATTTATTAAAGAGGTTATCTTTCTTCCAGTGAAGGTGTTTGGCTACTTTGTCAGAGATAAGGTGGCTGAGTGTGTCTGGAGTTGTTTCTGCATCTTCCAATCTGCTCCATTGATTCTCAGGTCTGACCCCCACCCCAATACCACTTTATCACAGAGCTCTGTAGTATAATTTCAAGTCAGGGATTGTGATGTTCCCTTCCCTGCTGCCCAGAATTGTGTTTGCTATTCTAGGTGTCTTCTGGTTCCATATGAATTTTAGAAATGTTTTCTCTAGTTCTGTGAGGTATGCTAATTGTATTTTGATCAGGATTGCATTAAATCTGTATAGCAATTTTGGGGCTATGGCCATTTTCACTATGTTGGTTCTTCTTACCCAAGAGCAAGGGAAAGCTATCCATTTTCTGGTATCTTCAATATCCTTTTTCAGAGTACTATAGTTTTTGATATAAAGGTCTTTTACTTTCTTTGTTAGATTGATTACTAAGTATTTCATTTTTTTGGATGCTATTGTGAAGGGTGTGGTTTCCCTAATTTCTCTCTCAGTGACTTTGTTATTTGTGTACAGGAATGCTATTGATTTTTGAGTGTTAACTTTGTATTCAGGTATGCAACTGAACTTGGTTATTAACGCTATAAAAAAACAGAGAAATGTTTTTTTTCCATTTTTAGACTTATTTTCTTTTTTCTTTCTTTTTCATTGTTTTTTGAGTTTGGGAAATTTTCTGTTTTTAGAATCATTTTCTTTGCTCAGAGTGCAAAACTGAAAAAGCATACTGGTATGGCTTGTGTCTAGATGTCCCTCAAAGGCTCATGTGGTCACAGATGAGGCTTTTCAGAGGTGGCTGGATCTAGGATGTGTGCTGCTGAGATCAAGGATGTGATTCTGGAATTGATTCATGGTGCAATGCTATAAGGTGCAACTGACTCATGGTGTGATGCTGTTCCACCTTGGGCATGAGTGCTACCCTAACGGTAGGTAGCCTGGATAAGATATAAAGGATAGAAGGAAAGTTGATTTCAGCTGCTGCATATGCTTTTTGCTTGCTTCTGCTTCTTATCTGCCACTCCATGAATTATTTCTCCTCTGTGATGCCCCTCTGCCATACTGTCCTGCCTTGGAGTCATCCAATATGGACTGAAACCTCTACAAACTGTGAACCAAAATAAATCTTTCTTCCTTAATTATGGGTGTTAGATATTTTGTCTCAGCAACAAGAAAACTAACCAAGACACCATCTAATTAAAGAGATCTCCATATTAGCAACAAAGTCTTTTAACTAGAAGCAGTAACAAATCTATGCACAAAACAAAACAAACAAACAAATAAAAACAGTAGAAAACAAGGCAACAAAATGCCTTCTAAAACTCCCAACTCCCCAGCAGTCAATCCATAAGGAATCAAAGGGGAGGAGAGGAAAAGGTACACAGTCAAAACATTTGAAGGGTAACAGAGGAGATTAAAAAACAGGTCAACAAGGTCCTTGGCAAGTTCATGAAACATATAACTAATCAGATAATGGATGTAATAAACGAAAGCATTTACAGAAGACACTAATAAAAAGCTAGCTGAGGTATACAAATGATACAAAACTTGAATGAGCAGTTTAGCAAAGAATTAGTCAGTGAAAAGGTTTCAAACAGAAATCCAAGAGATTAAAAATTATATTGATAGTATGGCAGCAGAAGGGACCAATGCCAGGATAGAATATGAGAATTAAAAGGCAGAGATACTTTCAAAAACAACCACTCACAGATACTTTACAAAAACCATAGAACATGAAAAATGGATTCAAATGTTGTTAGACAATACAAAGAAGACTAATCTAAGATTAGATGGAATAAATGAAAAGAACATAGAAAATCTGTTTATAGGCCGGCAGCAGCCATGGGGGCTGGGAGGAGAGTCAAGAAGCCAACCCATGCCTTCCCATGAGACAGCCAGTATGCAGGCTGGGAGACAAGAAGAGTAATGCCACCCACCTCCCCCAGGTAAGCAACTGGCTGATTCAGAGGAACTTAGGTTGAGATGATAGCAACTGAAGTTAAAAAAAATAACTTAATGCTTGTATTGTTTGATGGACTTTTCAGGCCTAAAGTTGGTATTCTGAGCATCTATTTGGAGGATAACACTATGCATTATAGCAACTGTGGGGGATTTCCTTCTGTCTTGTTTTTGAAATCCAATGTTTTGTTCTGTTTTATTGTTTTGTTTTATTTCTGTGTCTAGAAACCTGAGCAACTCTTCTGAAGATAACAATATATAACAGCCATTGTTAAATTCTTATCATCTTGTTTCGAAATCCAATATCACTATTATTGTTTTTTTGTTGCTGTTGCTATTGTTGTTTTGCCTTGGCTGTCATTTTTTGCTTTGTTTACTTCTTGTTTTATGTTTTTCTCTTTAAAATAAAAAAAAGAAAACCTGTTTACAGAAGTAATAGCAGAAAACTTTCCAAGTATAGAGGAAGAATTAGTGAGGCATATAGATCCCCAAACAGCCACGATCAAAAGAGAAACTCTCCATGTCACATCATAATGAAAATCCCCAGAAGTCCAACACAGGAACAGAATCTTAAAAACTGACAGAGAATAACACTAAATCACTTATAAAGGTAGACACATTAGAATTACAGTAGATAACACAAAATCTAAAGACCAGGAGAGCTCAGAGTGAAGTGTTTCAACTCTTAAAAGTTAACAATTTCCAACCCAGACTTATATATCCTATGAAGCTTTCTTTCAAAATTGATGGAGAAATGAGTCATTTCCATGATAAAGACCACCTCAAAAAAGCCATGTTTACCAAACTAGCTCTACAAAAATTCTCAAGGGTATCCTAGAAAGAGACAATGAAGCCAGCAACACCAGAAAATCTAATAGAATGAATACATCAGGAAGGGTGAGTAGTTAAGCAGAAAGGGGAGAAAAAAAAGAGTATCAGTAACAGGAAAATAATGCAATGACAGGAATAAATCGGTATCTTTCAGTAATAAATCCAATATGAACATTCTCAATCCCCCATATCAAAAGACACAGATTGGCAGAATGGATTAAGAAACAAAACCAAATGATACGCAGTATATAAATAGCACATTTAATTAAAAAAGAAACTCAGAGATTGAAAATCAAAAAATGGAAAACAATAGTCCATGCAACAGGAACCTGGGAAAAAGCAGGGGTAGCTATCCTAATTTTAGCCAAAGTGAATTTCAAGCCAAAACTGACCAGAAGAGATAAAATCTCTACATATTAGGTAAATGAACCATTCAATGAAAAGAGATAACAACTATAAACATTTATGTACCAGAAACTCTCACACCAAGATTCATAAAACAAACACTATTGGACATGAAAAATCAGATAAACACCAACACAATTGTAATGGGGGACCTCAGTACTCCAGTGTCACAAATAAATCAACTAGACAAAGAAATATCAGAGTTGAAACAAACTTCTGAAGAAATGGACTTAATAGACATCTACAGTGCTCCACCCAACAACAACAGAATACAAATTCCTCAGCAGCACATCAGGCTTTCTCCACAACAGACCACATACTAGCCAATAAGCATTCTTACTAAATACAAAAGAATCAAAGTTATTCATGCATATTATAAGATCAATAAAACTAGAAATCATTGGAAAGAGAAACCACAGAAATTATGCAAAAACATTGAAATTAAACAATACTTTCTTGAATAATCAGTGGGTCTCAGAAGAAATCAAGGAAGAAATGATACAGTTCCTAGAATCAAACAGCACTGCTAATACAACATACTGGAACCTATGGGACAAAATGAAAGCTGTCGTAAGAGGGAATTTTGTAGCTGCAAATGCCTACATCAGAAAAACACAGTGAGATCAAATAAATAATCTTTTGATTCATCTCAAGATCCTGGAAAAACAAGAACAATAAGATTAGAGCAGAAATAAATGGAATTGAGACTAAAAAAAAAATAAAAAGAATCAATAAATCAAAGAGCTGGTTTTTTGAAAGACTAAACAAAATAGACAAACTGTTAGTCAATCTTACCAAAACAAGGAAAAAAGGACCCAAATCCATGCAATTAGAAACAAAAAAGGAAAAATCACAAGGAATTCTGCAGAAATCCAGAAAATCATGTGTGACTACTTTGAGAACCTATACTCAGTAAAATGGAAAATATACAAGAAATTGTTTCAATCCTAGATACATAAGAACTACCAAAGCTGAACCAAGAAGATAGAAAAATGAGAATAATCCAATATAGTCTGTGAAATTGAAAAAGTAATTAACAAACTACCAAGCAAGAATAGCCCAGATCCTGATGGGTTCACTGCTGAATTCTACAAGAACTTCAGAGATCTAATACCAGTACCCTTCAAATGCTTCAGTGAAATTGAAATGGAAGTGGTACTCCCAAAGTCATTCTTGGAAGCAACCATTAGTCTGATTCCAAAACCAGAAAAGGACCTAACCAAAAAGAGAACCACAGGCCAATCTCTGTAATAAACACAAATGTGAAAATCCTCAAGATACTGGAAAAAGAATGCCACGAATCATCAAAAAATCATAGACCATGACCAAGGAGGTTTTATTCCAAGGATGCAAGGATAGTTCTATATATGCAAGCCAATAAATGTAGTACACCACATAAACAGAAGCAAGAACAAAACCTCACGAACAGCTCAACAGATGCAGTGAAAGCATGTCACAGAATTCAACATCTATTCATAAAAACCCTGAAGAAAATAGGCATAGAATGACATCTCAATTTATCATAAGCTAATGACCAACATAATAGTAAATACAGAGAAGTTGAAAGCTTTCTGTCTAATTTCCAGAACAACACAAGGGTGTCTACTAACACTGCTACTGTTCAACAAAAGCCCCCAAACATTAGCCAGAGCAATCAGGAAAGCAAAAGAAACAAAAGGGATATATATAGGAAAAGAAGAAGTTAAATTATTATTCATTGCAAATGACATGACCCTTACATAGAAGACTATAAAAACTCCAGCAAAAGACTCCTAGAATTAATGACCAAATTTAGTAATGCATTAAAATACAAAGTCGACACTCAAAATCAATAGTGTTCCTGTATACCAATAGCAAACTTACTGAGAGAAAAATTAGGGAAATAATACTTTTCATGACAGCATTAAGTAAAATGAAATACTTAGGAATCAACCTGACCAAGGAAGTGAAAGACCTCTATTATGAAAATTATAGTACTCTGAAAAAAGAAATTGAAGAGGATAGCTACCAGAAAGTGGAAAGGTATTCCCTGCTCGTGGATAGGCAGAACAAATACAATTAAAATGGCTACATTTCTAAAACTAGCATATGAATTTAACACAATCCTAATCAAAATATCAATAGCATAATTCCCATAACTATGGAAAACAATGCTCAAATTCATATGGAACTAGAAGCGACCTAGAATAGCAAAGGGAGTCCAAACAAGAAGAGAAAGGCAAAAGGTATCATAATAATCTCAGACTTCAAGTTACAATACAAAGCTACAGTGATAAAAACAGAATAGTAGTGGCAAAATATTAGACTTTAGGATCAATAGAATAGGATACAGTATGTACAAATAGCTCCAGGCACACTCAGCTACCTTGGCTTTGGCAAAAGGGCCAAATATTTTTGCTGGAGGAAAGATAGTTTCCTTAACAAATGGTACTGGGTAAACTGGCTACCTGTATGCTGAAGATTAAATCTAGATCCATTATCTTTCACTGTACATAAAACTAAAATAAAAATGGATTAAAGATTTAAATATTAAAATAGAAACAATCTGGTGGAAGGCAAACTAGGTAAAACTCTTGAAGACATGTTGTAGGCAAAGACTTTCTGAACAGAGCTCTGGTTGCACAAGAAATAATATCAAGAATCAATGAATGGGGTCACGACAAATTAAAAGCTTCTGCATGGCAAAGGAAACCACTGACAGAGTGAAGAGACAACCCACAAAATGGGAAAAATTTTGTCGGTTACTGATCAGACAAAGGACTAATATATAGAATATATAAAGATCTCAAAAAAATTAGACCTCTCAAATTTTTATACCAAATCAAAAATGGGCACGTGAAATAAGTAGACACTTCTCAGATAAAGAAGCATAGAAGATCAATAAATAAATACACGAAGAAATGTTCAACACTGCTGGCCATTTGAAAAATGCAAATTAGAATAACATTGAGATTTCATCTCACTCTAGAAAGAATGTTTGTATCAGTGGTGGCGAACCTATGGCATAGGTGCCACAGAAGTCTGTTTGTATCATTGAAAGCTCTATATTCAATAACTATATTCTGACCTATATTCAATAACTTGAATAAGAACAAATGTTGGAGAGGCTGTGGGAAAAAAGGAACACTTTTTCATTGTTGTGGGAGTGTAAACTGGTACAACCACTATGGAAATCAGTATGGAGATCCCCCAAAATACTAAAAATAGAAATTCCATTTGACCCAGCTATTTTCCTTCTAGGTATCTTCCTCAAAGAATTAAAGACATCATGCCACAGTAATACATGCTATGTTTATAGCAGAACAGTTCATAATAGCTAAATCTTGGAAACAGCCTAAATATCCACCGACAGATGAATGGAGAAAGAAAACGTGGTATTTATACACAATGGAATGCTGCTCTGTCACAAAGAAGGGTAAAGTTGAGTGATCCATAGGAAAGTGTATACACCTTCAGGCCATAATGTTAGGTGAAATAAATCAGGCACACAAACTTAAATTTCACATAGTTTCTCTTATATGAGAACTCCATTATATAAATAAACTGCAAAATAAAGAATAGACAATAGGAAATGACAAGACAGATCACTGGCATATGGAAAGAGAACTGAAAGATGGTGGGGGGGATGGAGGAAGTAGAGGGAAATCAGACTAATAAAAAAGAGGGGATTTTGAAGGGCTGTGTGCATGCACCAAGTCCCTATGAGGAATGTAATCATCATGTGCTAGAAATATGTATAAACTTGTATATATAACATTTATATATATATATAAGCATGTGCTACAAATATATATAAAATACATATATACATACATATTATATATATGCATGTATATAAATACATATATAAGTGTATATATAAATATACATTTATACATATATACATATATATATGAAGGGGTTCAAGAGGTACAGAGAGGGGGAGGTAGAGGAGTGGAGGAGTTAAAATAAATCAGAAATGTCATATACCTGTACCAACTCTCCATGATGAGCATAACCATAATGTACTACAAACATATACCAATAAAAAAATTAGAGCTGAAATTAATAAAATTGAGACAAAAAATAAAGAATCAATGAATCAAAGAGCTAGTTATTTGCAAGAATAAACAAAATAGACAAACCCCTAGCCAATCTTACTAAGAAAGAGGAAAGACCCAAATCAATGCAATTAGAAATGAAAAACATGAAATCACAACCAACACTGTCAAAATTCAGAAGATTATTATTAACTACTTTGAGAATCTGTAATCTCATGAAATGGAGCATTGAGAAGAAATGTATAGATTCCTAGATATGTATGAACTACCAAAATTAATCAAGAAGATATAAAATCCTTGAATAATCCAATATCAGGCAACAAAATTGGAGAATAATAAAACTAACAACTAAGAAAAGCCCAGGTCCTGGTAGGTTCACTGCTGAATATTACATGAACTTTAAGAAGATCTAATGCCAATATGCCTCAAACTCTTAATGAAACTGAAAGGGAAGGAGTACTCCTAAATTTTCTGGAGGCTAATATTACCTTAATCCCCAAACTGGAAAAGAATCCAATCAAAAAAGAAAACTACAGGACAATTTCTTTAACATATTTCTGTTGGCTTACATGCACAACTGTCTCATTGGGATGCCTGTACCACTGGTAGTACAAATAGACCTAATTACTTTTATTGATCTTTTTACTAAAAGAATTAATAGAAAGTCTATAAATGAACTGAATCTAGTTAGTTGCTTGAATTTTAATAATTACTGTCCAAATGTAAGTATTAATTAATACAATTCACACCAGTTAAAATGTACAATAATCAACAAATTTATTTCATTAAATTAAAATAAATTTATTTATATTTATAAATTTCTTTAAAACATTTTATACATAAAGGTGGCTGATTTGTGCAGAGCACGCAAAATGTCATAATGAGTTTGGCTTTTTTTGCAGCCACAGTGGCACCCAGTTTTTCAGATAATATTCAGTAATGATCTTTACATCACTTACATGCATTTATTGCTAATTCTAAATAAGCTTTTAAAAAGTGAATGTTTTTCAAGTAATATTCATCTGTAGCATTTCTTCATGGGTTAATAGTTTATTGGTAATTAATTTTCTAAATTTTAACATGGAAATCTTACAAGTGCCTCATTGCTGGTGTACATGACATGTATTTACAACTGCTGTACCACAAATCAGCTGTATTACAATTTTTTATACCATTTTAATGTTATCCCCGAGGAACTATAATACGACATCTGGTCTGGTAAATCAACACCTTTGTTTACATTACTGTAATCAAAAGTCCCCTGAAAAGTTGTAGAGCCACCTGATGGGATGGTAATGTATGTAGCTGCAGAGGTTCAAGCTGCCTGATGGGATAGTCAGTTTAAATCAGAGCCATATGGCAGCAAGATAAATGAATTATGGCCCTGTTATGAATGTGTTAGTGAACACAGACACAAAAATCTTCAGTGAGATACTGGCAAAAAGAATGCCACAAATTATCAAAAAGATCATACACCATGACCAAGGAGGCTTCAACTGAGGGATGTAAAGATGTTTCAACATATGCATTTCAATAAATGTAATACACCACATAAACAGAAGCAAGAATGAAAAACCTAATGGTCAAATCAACAGATGCAGAAAAAACACTGACAAAATCCAGCATCCATGCAAGATAAAAACTCTGAAGAAAATAAGCATAGAAAGACCTTATCTCAATTGACAAAAACCATTTATAACAAATCAATGGGCAACATCATATTAAATGGGGAGAGGCTGAAAGCTTTTCCTCTAAAATCAGGAACAAGACAAGAATAACTGTTATCGCCACTACTGCTCAATATAGTTTTCAAAATATTAACCAGAGCAATCAGGAAGGAGAAAGAAACAGAAGGAATAAGTATAGGAAAGGAAGAAGTTAAATTATCATTATTTGCAGATGACATGCTCCTCTAGATGGAAGACCCCTAAAATTCCACCAAAACGTTTCTAGAATTAATAACCAAATTCAATAGTGTACAAAGTCAACACTTAGAAACCAATAGTGTTCCTGTACACCAGTAATGAGCTCATCAATAAAATAATTAGGAAAACAATGCAATACACAGTATCAAGAAAATTAAATCAAGAAAAATTAAATACATAGTAATTATCCTAAGAAAGCAAGTGAAAGATCTCTACAATGAAAACTGTAGCACTCTAAAAAAGCAGAGAGAGGAGGACATCAGAAAATGGAAAGATATCACCTGTTCCTGAATAGACAGAATCAATATTGTCAGAAAACAAAACAGCCATACTTTCAAAACTTATATATAGATTTAATGCGATCCTAATCAAAATACCAATAGCATTCCTCACAGAACTAGCAAAAATAATCCTAAAATTAGTGTGGAACCAGAAGAGACCTATAATAGCAAAAGCAATCCTGGCTAACAAAGGCAAGGCAGGAGGCATCGCAATCCCAATTTAAAGTTATACTAGAAGGCTACAGTGATAAAACCAGCATGGTATTATCAAAAAAAGACATTTGGATCAATGGAACAGACTAGAGGAACATTCAGCTACCTGATCTTTGAAAAAGGGCCAAAAACTTACACAGGAAGAAAGACAGCCTCTTTAAAAAATGATACTGAGAAAACTGGCTATCCACATGCAGGAGATTGAAGACAGACCCATGTACTTAACTAAAATCAAAATGGATTAAAGATCTAAATATTAAAGCAGAAGCACTTCATCTGCCAAAGATAAAATAAGAAAAACTCTTGAAGACATCGGTGTAGGCAGAAACTTTCTGAACAAAATTCCAATTGTACAAGAAACAATGCCAAGAATCAACAAATGGGACCTTATCAAATTAAAAAGCTTCTACACAGAAAAGGAAACAACCAACAGAGTGAAGAGACAGCTTACAGAATCAGAAAAAAATTTTGCCCACTATTCCTTGGACAGAGGACTAATATCTAGAATATACAAGAAACTCAAGAAAACCACCTCCAAATAACAGACCAAGTAAAAAAATGGGTTACTGTAGCACTTGGGAGTCTGAGGCAGGAGGATTGCTGCAAGTTTGGGGTCAACCTAGGTTACCTAGTGAGTTCAAGGCCAGTCTGGAGAGAAACCATGCCTTTCCGTGAAGCAAGATGCACCATGCTGATTAGAAGGAGCCTCAGACGAAGAGAAACTACACTTCCTGTGAAGCAGGCTCTGCTATGCTGATTGGTAAGAGCCTCAACCAGAAGAGAAACCACACCTTCCTGTGAGCCAGCTGGTGCGCGGGCTGAAAAACCAGAAGAGCATCCCG
>RJWT010050796.1:0-10793 GCA_004365215.1 Cuniculus paca
TACACCAAGAGCACGACAGGTCTTGAACACAGCAGAGATGTGCTACAGAGGTATACTTTAGTCATCACAGTGCAACTCCAGAAAAACCCAGATTATCAAACATTTGTAGATTCATGTATGATTGCAAAGATGTGTTACATCTTGTTTGCATGCAGTGTTGTGCTGATCCCCTTGAGCCCCTCATCTCTCCAAGTACAAACATTCCCATAGTCACTGTCCCTGAGAGAGGGAATCTCAGTGCTAAAGCTGTGGTAGTCACCAGCCCTGCATCTGGCACACGGCTCTGGGACTCACATCTCGCCATTTTGCCTAGCCTTGCTTGCCACAGGAGCCCAGGGTCCCGGAGAGGAGACAGCCTTTCAGAGACCTTCCAGGTACCCCCAGTGGACAGAAAGCCAAAATTCATACCCTGAGCATCCAGGGAGTGCGTGTGTGTGTCTCCCACGTGTGCGCCACAGTGCTGCTGAGCATTATGTGGCAACTGTGTAGTTTTCATTTCTTTTGCTTTTAAATCAGAATGATATTCTCTACCAATTCTCATTGCCTATGAAATGCCTTAATAGCATTTTGCTGTTGAGTTTTCTGATCAGTGGCTTTGAGAATAATGAAAAAAATCCTTTTCACACAGAGGCGACTCTGTATAAACATTACTTATTATTTCCTGTGTACTCAAGGGAGAGGTTGAAATGAGCTATTTTGGCTTTTGCCAACAGACATCTGATATTAATAATCTCACGGACATCACTTTCTACACATTAAGATGTTTGTTGCTTTTCACTTAATGGATGGTACAGAGTTGAACAAAATTGATATCAGTGAAAAACTGTAACTGAATTAAGGATATAATCCTAAAGTATTGTTAGGATTTCACATGTGTTAGTTGCCTAATTATCACCTGTTCCAGCGTGGTTTTCATCAGCCTGATGAACCCTGCTTTCTTCAGCTGGTGACTGTAGTGAAGGGCATGTGGGTGGACACGATGACCAGAAGCAGCAACAGTCTGCTTCATGGGCTGTTCGATGGCCAAGGGCACTCCACTCCACAAAATAATAAATCATGTCGTGCCTTTGCTAACCAATAGCAGAGAGTCCCATGGGTCAGAATTGAGCATCTTTGGATCTCTTTCTTTAGTTTAGCACAAACCCAGATAATATTTGCAGACAGCAGAATTGGATAAGGAATTTCTCAAACTGCCAAAAGTAAAATTAGAACGAGTGACTTTTAGCTGGCAACTTGAAGCACATATGTGTCAGTTTGTGTATGATGTGTGAATATATAGTGGTTTCTTTCTCCTCAACGATCTTTAAATACGTGCATGTGTGTGTGCATGTGCATTTGTGTGTGTGCAGACACATCGTGCTTTAATACCAAAAAGCTTGCTTCAGTAGGTCCACTGTGATGTGCAGATGCTCAAATCAATGACAGCAAGTTGGTTAAAAGGAGTTTGCTTGCTTTAAGGACATGAGAAGCACAGCTCTTCGGCATTCCTGGAATTCTGACACAGGATATAGAAATAATTTTGTCACCTCAGAGCCAGTGCTTCTCAGCTGGTGCTGTCATGATGCTGGCCATGTGCCAGGTCGGGGTTGGCAGAGTTGGAGAGGCCTGGTAGGAGGCACTGTTGACCACACATCTTGCCTTTGACCTGTACATCTCCATCAAGTTCTCTGTCCATCCTTTGTAAATTTGTGGTCCCAAATCCTGAGCCCCTGCCTTTCTTATTCCAAGACTCCATCCAGCTTGACCATTTCCCCTCTGAATTTGGGCCCTTTTTGAGCCTCTAGAGTGATAACGCAGGTCTACTCCCATGCCACCACGTAGCTGTCCAGGTGGCCATCTGGCTGTGGCACAGACCTTCGAGGGAGAGCTGGCTTCAAACCCTAGCTTTTCCCTGTGTCACCTGAGACAAATTGCTTTTCCTTCCTAAGTCTCGGTTGTCCTTATCTGTATAATGAACCAGTCCTTCGTGTAGGGCGGGGTGTTGTGGGAAGAAGTGGATCTGCGCTGAGCACGTAGCAGCACTCATTTGGCATTCCTGGACCCTGTCTACCTTGTCTCGCCCCTTTTCCTGGCTTCAGTTTCTCAAAACCTTCTATACACTTGCTATAGCTGGTTCCTATCTTCTCACCCTACTAAAACTGCTCAGAGGTGCCAGGAGCTCCCCAGGGACTAAATCCAGTTCTTAACCTGGTCCTCACCTCCATGACCAGCATTGGGCCCAGGGACCTCCTGCCTGACAAGCTCCCCTTTGCCTAGCCCTGTATTCTTTCTGCTCTCTTTTACCTCTCTCGATGCCTGTTCTGTCCTCTCCTGTGACTCATGGCAGGGCAGCGGGTCACCATCTCTGCTGCTGTGTCCCAGGAGAGCCCTGATTTGCAAATGCATCTCTTAGCCATGAACTACCCAGAAGGGTCGCCACACAAACCTTATTAATTACTGTGAAAGGGTAGTGTTTGGGATGTATGGGGATGAAATGAAATTAAAATTTAATGCATATGCTTCTGTTTGCATCTTTAATGTAGTTACTAGAAATACATGTGTGTGGCTGGTGGTGGTGTTGTTGGACAGAGCTGTCTTGGAACCAGGAGCCTTGCCCTGAGGGCTCTTCTGTAGGTGGGCTGTTCTCCCCAACTCTTGGTTCTCAACTGTCTTTGAAGGGTTGTTTATTCATCTGCTTGTTCATTCATTGATTTTGCGCTCATTGAGTCCCCCTGTGTGCCAGGCCCCACTGTAGGCATGGAGAAGACAGAAAAATGCTCTGTGAAGTACAGCCCAGGCTCACTGGCACCTGGGCAAGGGTTCCAGCCTGAAGGCTTGGGCTGGTCTTTTTGCTCTCCAGACCACCCTCAGTTCACATACCACAGAGTGCCCTGCTCCAAGCCCTGGCCACACCCACAGCCTCCCCCATGGGACAGTGTGGAGCTGTAACTATTGTAGGGTGGGATGAGCTAGAAATGGCTGGGCAAAGCAACACAGGGCCTGGTGTAGAATGAAACCAGCTTCTAATTTTCTTGAGTTGTAAACCCTCTTGTGCCCAGGTGTCCTCAGGAAAATAGTGCCCAGCCCTGGGTGGGATGCTGTAGATAAAACCGATTCCTGGCCCTTCCATAGCCCCAGACTGGAGAGTAGAAGGATGCACTCCTGTCACCACAGCCTGATTACAGAGGTCAAACTGAAATGCCCAGAAGCATGTCCCAAGACAGTGAGGCCTGGCTGCTTCCACTTCTGCCCTATCCAGATCCAGGCACCTTGGAGCCCAAGGTTCCTCTTTCAGTAACCAAAGGGCCATCAGAGGCCTCCTCCTATCAATACAGCAAAACAGGGTCTTGGGCTGCCCCCATGGGCACAGTTCCCTTTTTCCCTGCCTGCCGCTTTCTAGGGCAGAGGGCACCCAAGGCACACATAGCACAATCACCTGTGTTTTTACCTCCTGCATCATTGCCTGTAGCGATCAAGTCCCTTGCAAAGAAGTCCCTTTATTCCTTCTGATTAAAGCATAGGCTTTGCCACAGACTCTGACTAAGATCAGCCTTGCTTCCATCATTCTTCGCCCTTCACACCCTCTTTCCTCTCATTGCCTTTTCAGTGTTAGGTTTGGGCCTGTCTTTCTAAAGTACAGTGGGCTAAAGAAACACAGGAAAGTTTTGCTTTCTTGTTGCAGCTGTAGCAATTTACCGAAGTCCTAGTGGTTACAAATGACAGAAATCCATCATGGACAATGCTGGAGGTCAGGAATCCAAAGTGGGATCCACTCTGCTGACAAAGGCGCCAGCAGAGCTGTACTTTGAGAAACTCTGGGAGGATCTGTCTCTGTCCTTTCCAGCTTCTCCTGGCAGCCCACGTTCTCTGGCCAGTGTCCCAACGTCATTCCCATCTTGGCTTCCATCTTCAAATCTCTTTCCCGACTCTGGCCTTCCTGACTCTGCTTCTTCCTTCTTGTGAGGACACTGTGATGGCATGGTGACCAACTGGATGATCCCAGATCATCTCCCAGACTCATAGTTCCTAATTTAGTCATACCCACAAAGTCCATTCCTTCCTCCATGTCACCTAACTTATTCACAGTTTCCAGTTACCACAACATAGACATATTTAGGAAATCGTATTTTTTTGAGACTGATAATTATTTTTCGTCCTTAAACTTGGTGTAGAAATACAGAAAATCATCCAGTGGAAGAGCAAATTGTTGGCTTCTCCAAAGAAATAATGGTATCACCTTTAAGAATGCATTCTTTAGAAAATGGAAAAGGAGAACAATAGGGGTGTGTGTGTGTGTGTGTGTGTGTGTGGTGTATGTATGTTTTACTGGGAATGGAACCCAGAGTCTTGCATATGCTAGGCAAGTGGTCTACCACTGAGCTACACCTTAGCCCTCACAGTAGTTCTTTGATGAAATGTTTTCAAATGTTTTTACTGGATTGTGACACAAAATAATATGTGGTAGTTAGGTTTGACGGAAGCTCATGAGACAACCTTGTCCAATGAATGGATTCTTGCAATGGTGGAGGTGTTCAAGATCTACCGGCCTCACAGTTGAAATGGGCCTTTAAGCAGTTGAAATGAGGCTAGTGTAACAAAATTCATCAACTTTATTCCATTCTAATTAAGTTACAGTGAGTTACAAATATCCACATGTGCTTGGTGGCCCTGTGTGGGACAACATAGGCTAAATCTCCTAACCAGGCTCTCTGAGTAGGCCTTAGGAGGCCCCAGTGGATTAATTTGTAGTTCTGTCCGTGAGGTCAAGATAGTAGCTTTCCTTGGATTCTCAGAAAGTTTCATGACCCCAAAAGTTAAGGGGCTTCCTGCCTATCTTATGAGACTGTACCTTGATTCAAATTTATCTTTTCTCTTATGTCTTCCTATAGCATTGGGTTTGTTTTTCCAGAATAATACTTTTATTTTCTTCCCCGTCATAGATTGATTGATGTGTTTGTCTTTATCAGTGCTAATCATTTTCACTTGGGCATGTATATCAATGTGAGCTTTGGAGTTTAAACAATTGTAATTGCCTGGTCCTAGTCTCAGACCTAGTGATTCTGATCCCACACGTAAATTATGCTGAGAAATGTGGTTTCTGTGTCGAAACTGTCAGTGAAGAAGTTGGCCTCTTCAAGTACTTTCCCAATCACTTTGTTATAAAGAAAATACCCTGAAAGAGATAGGGGCATACCTACTAGATGTCTCCATGTTAAAAAATGGGTATCGTACCGGTGGCTGGGGATAAAATTTCTAGTGACTGACTGTATCAGACATGGATCTCCTACTAACAGTGCACAAAAATAGTTGCTAAAATTCACGACCATGGCCCATCTCAGAGAGAAACAGCATCAAACTTACATTACATTTTATTCTAAGTCAGTGATCTCACTTAGACCGACAGCAGAACTTTAGTCTTTAGCACATTCCAAGCAGGACTTAGCGGAAATAAAATCTAGTACTCTCACATAAACCAGTATAAATTCTGGAGTCGACACTGTTGATTCTTTTAGGAGTGAAGATCAGAAGGAGCCAGGGTGGTTTTATGCAGCGATAATTAGCACAAAGCCCCCAGCAATTCTTAGGAAGCCCTAACCAATGTTTCCCTTCTCTTTCTTCCTCCAATGGCTGTTTGCTGACCTGCTCTCCTGCTCCAGGATTTGCGCAAGCAGGTAGCACCGCTGCTGAAGAGCTTCCAGGGGGAGGTAAGCCTTTATCTTCACTCTGTACCCCGAGCCGTCTTCATACTCTCAGTCTTTCTTTTTACTCATATTCAATAAATGCCATTAACAGAAGGCACTTACCCTGATGGAGACTCCTGGGTTACAGTGACCCTGTGTCTCACATATTTTGTGCTTTGCAGTGGGACTGTCTCCACTGTGTCCTGAGCAAAAGCCCCTCTGGAAAGGGAACCATATTCGGGATACAAAAAGATGTGAAGCATCTAGGGGAAAGTTCTCCCACGTGGTTGCACTTTCCACAGTAGAATGAGGTTGTTTGGCCTCTGTCTTTAGGGACCCACAAACTACCTCCAGTGAGTCAGTTACCTTATGATCTTGAAGACTCAGGAGGAACAGAAGGATGGGGATAGTCTGGTGCTTTTTTTTTTTTCCTTTCTTTTTTCATACTAGGAATTGAGCCAAGGGTCTTCATACTGAGGTACGTAATCAGCCCTTTTCAACTTTTTTTTATTTTGAGACAGGAATCTCACTATGTTGGCTGGCAGTGTGTGCTTGAACTTGTGGTTTTCCTGCCTCAGCCTCCCTGAGTGCTGTGATTATAGATGTGCACCGCCACTCCTGACTTAGTCTAGTGCTTTATGAGAGGCTGATAGGGAGGAGTGGAATTTCATTTGATCCACAGACCAAAATATATAGCATCAGGCAGAAATCACAAGGATAAGCTTGGACTCAGTATGGAAAAGTGTTTTCTCATGAATCCTTCCAGGAATGGACTGAACAATCTGGCAAGTGGGCCACAGATAGCAATATACAACCCTGGCCACCTGTGAATGGGAACAGTGCCACAAAGAGCACTGAGGGCCAAAGTGAGCGACAGAGGCTCCTTTCCAGTGCTTGCATAGAGATCTGGTGAATTGGAGAAAAGCATGAATTGTGTTTGCACTGTGGACCTCACTCCCTCATCTTCCATGATGGAGAAAGGGAAGCAGTGGGATACCAGGCTCATGAGGAAAAGGAGCAGAGTTTTCAAAGCCCTTGTAAGAACTTCTATTGGTACAGTCTTAGGAATTTCATTTTCTTGCAACTACCCAGGTTACAGAGGACACAAAGTGTGGTAAAGGGCAGGATTAGGTGAAGCAAGACACTGGGCTTGGGACGCAAGCTCGCAGAACAGGTGCCTCAGGCTGACACGTGTCTGAGGAAGACTGGACTCCTGGCATAAGTGATTGGGCTGCCCTGGCTGCCCTCACCCTCAGTAGACAGGTGATCATAAGGTAGGGACATGGTCCCAGGGTGCCAGAAAGAAGAGTGCAGCAGTGACTGTGGGTGGACACTGAGGACTTAGCAGGTGGACCAGTACCCTTTTTTTAGTTGACAGTACCCAGCCTCATGAAGCCCCAACATCCTTGACTTGGTGAGGCGCCAGGCACACCCTTATCCGGGTTTCTGAAAGACTAGAATTGCCCTTTCCCCAGCATCTGTCTCTCCACCCTCACTGGATGAGCAAAGCTGTCACCTGACACATGCCCGCACTTGATCTTATCTGTTCTCCTACCTGTTCCACAACTTTGGAGAGGCCCTCTGGCTAAGGGTTTCTCTCCCTGTAAGGGCTCAGTGGCTTTTATGTGATCACTTGTTTTTCTTTTGTTTAGAAAACCTTCAAAAGCTACATGGAAGTAGAAAGTTTAGTACAGTGGACACCTGTACACTTTACCCACCTGCTCCCCTGCTCTAGAGCCTTTCCCAAGAGTTGGAAAGTAGGTTGGTCACATCTTGGCACTGTGACCTTAAACCTGTGTGTCTCCTAAAGTTAGGACTACAGTAAGATACGCCAACATTACCACCTAGTAGCAGATCTCACACCTGGGAAAGTAGCAATAATTCAAGGCTAGACTATCTGGTGCTGGGGATGTAGCTCAGAGGTAGAGTCTTGCCTAGCATGCTCAAGGCCCTGAGTTCAATCTCCAGTACCACCCCCCAAAAAAAAGAGGAAAAAGGCTACACTATCTAATAATTCATCTACAGTCAAATTTCCCTAATTATCTCAAGATATCTCTTGTAACTGCCCCAATCCCTGATACATGGGTCAGTCAGGTTCACACATTGCATTTGGTGATTTACGAGTATTGTATATGTATCTATATTATCTTTAATTTATTTTAATGTCAAATATCTTCTCCATTCCCCTTACCTTTGCTTTTGTTTTTTAATGTGTTGACTTGGGGGAGGGGACCAAGCCAGTTATATTATAAGTAGATTATCCCACATTCTGGGTGGGATAATGGGCTTGCTTCTGGATGCATCAAATTTGAAATGCCTGAGAGACATCTAGGCTTCCCATTGGCCTATTTTTAAAAACCTACTTAAAAGATAAAATACTTTAGCACCATTAATTGATATATATCAAACCTCTGCTAATTGGTATATTTTAAAAAATAAATTTTATGTATATGTATATACAACCTGATACTGTGGGATAATATTGTGGGATACATACAAATTGTAAAATGGTTATTATAATGAGGCCACTAAACATCACAATAGTTACTTATGTGGCAAGAGCAGCTAAAGTTTTAACAAAAATTCCTAATATAGTACAGTAAGATTTTATTAATTACAGTGTTCATATAACACCTTAGCTCTCTAGACCTGCCCATCCTATGTACTTGCTACTTTCTTTATCTTTTGACCTACATGTCCACTTGTCCTCCTTCTTCCTGAATTGCTTTAATGACATTAAATGAAGAATGTTCTTGTTAATTATTTTAGTAGAAGAGGTGCTGTCCCACTTGTGGAAGGATGGGTGTGCAGGGCAGAGGGTAAAGACAGGGGAGACTTGATGTAGGCCAATTTTCCTCCGAGTGAGCTGGAGGCTGTGGGCTGTTGCCTGTATGGCAACACTGAGCATAGGTGTTTTAGAGCCACCTGCTTGGATCAGAGGCTCCTCCTCTTAACAGCATCTACTAAATGTGGTTTTCTTTCTTGGCAAGATTCTTGAAGTTCATCCCAAGGCACTGAAAGTCCTGCTGCAAAGATCTATTGTTAGTGAAAAATATCTCATTTGCCCACAATTTTGTTTCGTTTTACTTTTGTTGTGCTGAACGTCAAAGCCCCAGGGCCTTGTAGTGCTAAGCAGGCAGCAATCTACCACTGGGCCCGAGCCCCAGCCCTGTCCCAGAATTTGTATAGATTACTTCCTCCCTTGAGTCTTCCAAAAGAGAACACAAAACAGAAACAGAAGATGTTTGCAGGCAGCAAGAAATTCCCCTAAACTTTAGGGTCCCTGCAAGAACACGTACACAGAGTGCAATAATGTGAAGAGAAGCATGAACCTGCCAGGGTACCTCTTGTGTTCCTCTGTGTATTCCTGTGGTTCTTAATGTAAGGTCCAGCCACCTTCCCCTATGCCCTCGAGACCCTGCCTGCCTGATGGATAACAGCTCACCAGTCACTTCCCACACACTGGCTGAAATTCCTAGTGGCCCCTGAGGCCATCCTCACCCGCCTCCAAGCTTTTGTACAAACTGACTTGATCCTGAACTGCCCTTCCCACCTTGCCCACTACCCAGCCCACTTCTACCTGGGCATCCCTTTTGGGGGGGGGGTTCTCATCACTTCCAGAGACAGGCTAAGTCAGGCAGGGTTCCTTTTACCATGTATGAGGTGTTGCTGTTAAGATGAGAGAGAATCCCAAAGTTATGCCCAGGAATACTTTTAGAAGCCAATGAGTAACTGTTGTCCTTAACTGAATAGTTTGAAATGTTACAATAATAATGATTATATTTAATTGTTACACCAAAGTCATTGAATTTACCACAGAAATTTAATTAATTGTTGTATTTCATTTTCTGTTTCTCAAGCCCAACAAGTTAACAGGGAAAGGGATAATCTAAATATCACTTTATTTTAATCATATTCTAGTTCAACAATGATGTAAACAGTCCCTTGAGTAAAGTAATACACTGTCTAGGAGGATGCTGAGTCTCTGAAATTTTCTCACTTCTCTCCCAAGAAGAGTCCTGCTCTGGAAGGTTGAGGGGCAGGATGGCTGATTTAGGTGGCTCTGGTTGGGGGTCTGGGTGTTTAAGTGTCCTCAAGACAGAAAATCCTCTTAGAAAATAATTCAAGCACTTACACTGGAGGGAAACCAAAAGACCAAGAATCCTGAGCTAAGCAACAGCTTCAGAAAAGTAAAACAGAGCAAGTTCAGACAGGAATAAGGAAATGATCAATATAGCTACATTATGTAATAATAGTCATAAGAACAGAACAGAAATGAATGAAAAAGAGGTGGTCCAAGAGAGAAATATACTAAAAGTTGGTTTTTTGAGAAGAATTATACAACTGACAAACCATTTTACTTTTCAAGAAAAAACATAGTCAGGATAAAAGTATAAAAGTAAGAATAACATTGTAACTGCAGCAGAGATTAAAAAGATAATAAGGAAATACTATAAGCAGTTTTATTCCAAATTAATTTAAACAAAACAGTTCAATTCCTAGAATACTGTAATTTCCAAATCTGACTAAAGAAGAAGTAGAAAAATTAAATAGCCTTATAACTATTATAGAAACATTCCCACAAGGTTCAGACAGTTTTCTGGGAGAGTTCTAGCAATCACTCATGGAACAGATAGTTCTAATCTTTAGCAAACTCCTTTAGAAAATAGAAAAGGAGAACATTTCCTAACTCATTTTATGAGGCTTGTGTAACCATGATGCCAAAACTAGACAAGAACAAGAAAGAAAAATAAAAGTCAGTCTTATTTATGAATAGGTGTTCAGGAGACCTTAAAAAGGCAAGTTGAATTCACCAACCTCAGTATATCCCAAGAACGCTGTTTGGTTTAGCATTAAGAAAATTTATTACTGTTAATTCGTATCATTAAGCAGATTAAAGAAGAAAAAAATGTCACCTCAATAGTTATAGAAAAAGAATTTGATAAAGTCTATGAAAAATACTGCCAACAAACGAGGAATAGTGAGAAACTTTATTAGCCTGGTAAAAGGTATTTATCAAACATCTATTCAATTCTCAGACCCATTGATATTAAAAATTTCTTTACCATTAGGGACAACAAAAAATGCCTATTTACTGCTAATTTTGTTTAAATGGAATCTTAATATAATAAG
>RJWT010050797.1:0-10794 GCA_004365215.1 Cuniculus paca
GTCAAAATGAAGTTTGCAGTATATCTAAAGAGGCAGACAGTTTTCTTCTGTGTTGTTTTTTCCGGACTGGATCTCTCTATGTAGCCCAGGCTGGACTTGAACTCTGGCCTCAAACTCAGTGATCCTCCTGACTCAGCCTCTTGAATCGCTGGGATTATAGCCATGTACTACCATCCACACCTGGCTAAGGAACATTTATAAACTAAGAACTGTATAACGGCATATTAAGTGAAGTAAGAGTTATCTTTACCTTTAATCATGAACTTGCAAAAGATGAACAGCACTCAGTTGCATACACCATGAGGTGACAGCTTATTTAGGAAGTTAGAAGACATGACATTCAGTCATTGCTCAGGGCACACATGTGATGGAGGAATTTGCTTTATCCCCAGTCTATAGCAAATCCAGTGTCCCTGTCCCCAGCCCAGATCTCTTTCCATGATATAAGCTGCCCAATCACTCCCCTGCTTAAAAGTCTGCAGCAGCTGCTCCTTAGTCGCCTGGGTGTTTTCAGAGTGCTCCACTCCTCAGCCCCTTCTTCTATCTTTGTGCAGACACAGCAGGGTCCAGAAGATGCAACTGCTGGCTTCCTGGCCTACAGAACTGCACTGTGTGGTCTGAGTGTCTCACTTCCGTGCTTCCAGCCTTCCTTTCTCTGAGAGACGTGTATTCTGTCCTCCAACACCCATTTATCCATCCCACTCATTGCTGAAGTCTTATTTTATGGCTTCCCCGCTCCCAGAAACATCCCTTGACTCCTCCGATTGTTTTACTTGTGTGATCTGAAAACTGCCTGAGCATGTTTCCATGGCTGGATTATCTGAGCTCACTGATGCTCCTTCTCCATCACGCTGCGTAGTCTGTGAGCTCAATGGTGGTGGCTCGTTTGTCTTGGGGTACCTAGCGTACGTAGAACCAACAGTCAGGGAGGAGACAGTGAAATGCCCATGTCATAACTGTTCGATGAGTATTTGTTCTCGGAAAGCCTGCTGATACTTTCAGCTCAGCATGTCCAAAGTAGACTCCATTATTTAAACCCTCTAAGCAACTTCTCAACCTCTCTAATAAGCTACACAGTAATTTCATCCATCAAGGAGATGTAAATCTGAGCAGTGGTTTTCAGTGTTCTTTTCTCACCATATCCATTCATTCTCAAGTTTTACTTTTCAGTTTTCTCCACGAAGCTGTCATTGTCTCCCCAGAGTATATTTCAAAAGGTTACTCATTCTTCCTGCTTCTGATTTCATCACACTCAGCCTATTTTGTAGAATGCCGGATTTATTAAACATTACCTTTATTACGACAGTGACATTCATTCAATATTCAGAAACTGAAAACAAGGTAAAAAAGGAGAAAATTGCTCATATTATCCCCACTTAGAGTTAACTGCTCCTGTGGTGTAGGACTTACCTTTCCATGCATATAAAAATCACTATACCATGTTTAGCTTTTCTAAAGCATGTTTCAAGTATTCATTGCCCGTGATAATTAGTGAGTACGAACATGGTATTTTGCAATGTGAAGCCCTTTCTACTTTATTTCAATCGCTGTACAAACTACTGATCAAATGAAACTGTTGTCTGAGCTATTTGGTAAGAATGTTTTTCATTTAGTTGGCCCAGTCTTGTGCCTGACTCCTGTTCTGTTAGTCCACGTGACTGGCCTACTCGCCATCTAAACCGCTGCCCGTTCTTTTTCTCTCCTTCTTTCCTTCTTCCCACCCTCCCTCCTCCCCTTCTTCATGCAGTGCTGGGACTGGAACCGAGGGCCTCATTCATGCTAGGCAAGTGTTCTGCCACTGAGCTACACTTCCAGCCCTCAGTTACCAAAGCTCACTCCAGTACGGTCTTTTCCGTGACTCCTGATCTCCCATGTAGAAATGACATCTGTCTCTGAATTTTGCCCTCTCTGTAGCTCTCAGGCTGCCTTGCCTTCATTCCCATGTAAAATGAGACTTCTAGCCTTGTACCCGAATCTCCCAAAATGACTTGTGCAGAAACATTCAATATGTATTAAATGGAAGCAATGGCAAAAAAACGAATTGTCTAACTGAATGAAGAGATCACAGATGGAATATGAAGTAGACAGTGTACTTGTAGCATCAGTTTCCTGATACAAACTGTGGACCACTGGGAATGTCATTCAGTTCTCAAAGAATGTTTGCCTTTCCTCTGTTGTTGATGCATGATGGTGCCAATTTCTGGGTTGCCGATTGACAGAGACAGGAACGGGTTTACGTGTGCCAGTCCCATAACACACCAGAAGAGGCTGTGTCAGTTCGAGAATAAATGCTGTTGATACTTTACAATTCTTACTATGAAGTTCCTTGACACACCTAAGAGATTTGTAGGCAGCTAAATTCTATCTTATTTTTCTCTTGAATATTTTTAAAGCAAACTTTTCTTTTGCATTAAAATTTTAGTTTTTTTAAGTTCCTCAAGAATACAAGTTTTTACCTCCTTTTATTGTCTTTTACTTTTATTTTTGCTTCTTTTATTTTCCTTCTACCAAAAACCCAGCTATGCATATCATCTTCATAGAGATCACACATTTGTTGTTGTTGCTTTCCCGAAATAAATGAACTTCGCTGTGACGTTAACAGCCCAGTGTTTATGCTATTTGTGAAGAATTCTCTGTGTTCCATGGTGAAAGTTACTCAGTGGCCATTAGCAATCATATATCTAAGCTTTATGAGTTGCCTAAATCACATGGTAGTTTGTTTTCCTTTCATAGTATACACAACTCACAGCTCAAAACACCAAAATTCGCCTGGCCAGTTTTTGCTTTATTCTCCAAGTCTTGTGTTTCCTGCGGGTTTCACAGGGAACATAAAAATTTCAATTTTCTTTAATATTTCACACTGTCTGCCCATCCCCACTTCTTGCTCTCACTTGTGGTCTCAGTTTTTCTCTTTTGTACATGCACTCTCTCTTTCTTCCCATTTTGTTTGTCTTAAATTACTGAAGTTTATTCAAAGGATGTGAGGCTCCTCTCCGTTAATTTCTAGTGCTTATGTCAGTGAACATATAATATTTGGGGAGAACAAATCTTTCCATTTAATAGAAAGTGACAAGTGAGGGGGAGTAAGGCCTGTGATTGGAGAGGAAGTTTGTTTGAGATTATGAGGGAGTTGGCATCCCCAGCGACCCTGTGTTCTGTGAGTGTGGTAGAGATCATTTAATATTGCTTTAGTTGGGTGGAGAATCGGTCTTCTAGAAGGGACAATGGGGGGGCAGTTAATACAAAGACAGAAAGATCAGATACAACGTTATTACAATAGTCCAGGTCACTTTTTCTACCACAAAAAAGAAATGTGTTTGACACTGTGACTTAGGGGAAAAATAATGGTTTCTATGTGTAGCGAAATCGGTACTTCTGTTTGAACCTCACTTAAAGTGCTACTTTAGACACATTTATTTCGCAACCCATTAGTTATATGCAGTCTGCAACTTTAAAAACTCACATGTAAATGAATGATAAGCCCCAAACAAAGATAATGGCATCAGGTGGAGAAAAGGTGTAACTGGAAATAATTCACAAAATGGAAGCAAGATAACCCGGTGATAATTGAATCTAGGCATAGGGAAGAACCAAGACTATTGAGTCATTGGAGTTGCATGGTAGCACATCAGTGCAGATGTGGATGGAGTGAAAAGAAGCAATCGGAGGGTCAAAGTGGGATTTTGAATGTGCTACATCTGGGATGTCTGTGGATAGTTACATTAGGCAAAGTTCTAAGGAGTGGAGATACAGTTTTAGGAATCAGTCTGGTAGGGACAGTTAAAGGATTAGGGTAAGAGGAAGTTTGTATAGAATGAGAGAGGAAATGGGAATGAGTAAGTATAAAACCATCATTAAAATGGGAGACAGGGGAAGAGGATATAAACAGGCTGAGAATTAATCACAGGCTGTTTAGGGCGTGCAATAATAGAGCATCAAACTGGGCGTGGTGGCACATACCTGTAATCCCAGCAATCAGGAGGCTGAGTCAGGAGGATCATTGTGAGTTTGAGATCATCCTGGATTACAAAGTGAGCTTATGGCCAGCCTGAGCTGCATAGGAAGACCCTGCCTCAAAAAGACAAAAATAATAATAATAATATTAATAATAATAGTAACAATAATAATAGAGTGTCAAGAAGAGCAGCAGAACAATGTATTCCAGACCACAGCTGAAGGAAATATAATCTGAATTTAACAGCTAGGAGGCTGGGATGACCTTTGCCAGTACTTTTCAGTGAGCAGTAGGCACAGAAGAAAAACTGCAGAGGGGTCAAGGCAAAAATGGGAAGTTATAAAGACAAATCTTATCCAAAGGTCAACTTCTAACTGCAGAGAGTAAATGTGGTATCATGTAGAGTTGGTGTCAGGTAAGCTGAGCACGTCTTACTCAGTTTTCTGTTCAAACTACATAGGATATAGTAGGTACGTTCATTGTAGCAAAAACGCAATAAAGATAGAGCAAACCTAAATTGAGAAGCTCAGAATTGTGTGTGGGTTGTTACCTGAAACTGGAAAGCTATGAAGAACCGAAAGAGTTCTAGGTGTTCCCACTGCCTCTTCTCTCTCCTGAGTGTATAAGGTTTCTCTGTCTTTTCCGTTCTTTGTTTGTTAATCTCTTTTGTTTTCCATAACCTGCCTCTTAGCTGGAGCTGGTCTGACTGTCATGGTAGAACTCTGCTATTGATTTAGGGCTGTACCTACATGTCAGATTGTCTCCTCCTCCTGCTAAGAAATGAAGATGGCTTAGCTTCTGCCCTTGGTCTATGGTCACCGGGCAGAATTTATGCAAACAGTGACTTGACATGATCTACTTACACAAGAGCGCATATCTTCACATAATCTGCCACAAGCACCTGATTCAGTTTGGACAATTCCAGGTTGTTTTAACACGTTCTCTGTCTCATGTTCTCATTGTTCTCTGGTTCTTAGTAGATCACTTACTTTTTGATCTGAGAAAATAGTCATAGGCAGACTATGACCACATAGTCCATCCTTTATCTTATAGACAGATGCACTGACTGTATCTGACACTGCAAACTTCTAAGAATTAATCCAGTTGACCAACAACCTTGGGTCATTTAGTGTGGAATTTAAACTTGTACGAAGGGAATCATCAGTTGCTGTTGAAGCAAATGGATTATGTAAGGAGCTAAGGTCTTGTGGTTTTATGTCATTTGTTTCATTTTCTTTTATTGTGCTATTTCTGGAAAATTTTAAGTATGAGAATAAGGACAGTGGCATGTATTAATCTTTGAGACATGGTGCTTATGCCTGTGGTTATGTATTTTGGAGTAATTACCACTTCTCTAAAGACTGTCTCGAAGCCATTTTGATATAGTAAAATTAATTCATCACCTATTTTACTCTGAATATGATCATGGAAGTTTGAAAATTCATTCTTTGGAAATTCTTATTGCCCAAGTAAGTTTATTGAGGAAATGAAATATCCAAAATGCAATTATTTCTTTGTAGAGAACTTAGCAATTGCTGTGTTTTTATATCACATCTTTACTTTTAATGCTAAACTAATCTTAGCAGGCTTGCATTCTTATGTGAAGAACCAGGAGAAATAAGAATATGTTACAGTCAGACTAAATAGGACAGACAACCAGTGATAAGGAAAACATTCAGCACTGATTAGAACCGAGTAGTTCTAGCTGAACAATAATTAGGATGAGGGCATGGCAAAGAAACAGGGCTAGAAAGTGAAGTGAGTGTCAGCATTTGGAGAAGAAAGAACTGGTTAAAATGGAGTGAAGTCCAAAGTGTAAGGAGCATAAAGCTGAAGTTGGTATATTCTTCTGCAGTTGACTTTGTAACAATTGCTGTGGAAATGCTTGCAATGCCAAAGAACCAGGTCCTGGGCAGTGCTTCATGTGAAGATGAACAAGTTAACTTTAAAATGGAAAGGGGTAAATTAAGGCACGACAGAGTACAAGCAACTAACTAGGAGGCCATGGCAGCCTTTGGCAGTACTTTCCAGTGAGCAGCAGGGAGAGAAGAGAACACACTATTGACTGCAACTGAAAAGTCACTGTATCCATGGGCTGCATTCTAGGTGTCAGCATTTTGAATCCATTTTAATCCTAACATCTTTTCATGTTTTTGTGTTTCTATGTTTTCTGTTCTAGCTATGAAGATGGCCAAGTGGGAGATACAAATATTAACACACAAGAAGGTGGCATTCACAAAGAGATCCTCCGAGTAATTGGTAACCAAACTGCTACTGGTTAAAAGACCACCATTTAATTAACGTGATTTGAAAGCCTTCCTCGGGTTCAAAGCTGGATTTTGAACTGAAGAAGATGACAAAACAATTTATTGTTATTATAAACAAAATTAACCCTTTGAATACTGTTTTTTTTCTTAGCATTTCTAAGTATCTCATTAAATACTTAAAATGGTATAAAATTTATCAATTGTAGGGTTATGGAATCTAGTAATAAAATTAAAACAGCACTTAAACTGAAGTTTGGGTTGCATACACAATAAACAGATTGAAACAACAGTTTTGTGCTGATATTTTTATATTAAATTCTTTAATTGGACATTTGGTTATTATATACCGACATTTTAGGTTACCAAAATAGAATTGATAATGTTTTCTAATGGCATCTAAATCTATCAGATACTTTGCAATAAGTATACTGTTTGCACGTTCTGATGTGCGATATAATTAGTGGTATGAATATTCAAATGTTTTGGGAGGGATATTTCCTTTTCTCTTATTTTTGGTTATAAAAAGAAATAAAAGTGCTTTGCGAAAAAGTATGGTAATATACATACATGTAGTTTCATGCATCAAGATGTGTGGCTGTGCAGATATGTGTGAATATTCATACATAATGTATTTTGACAAGAGAGATGGGGTATCTTTACCATTCTATCCTGACTCAGTGAAAAGAAGGTAATACTCAGTAAGAAGTAAACCAACACAATCCAGGATATGAGCCAAATTTGTCACTGTTCATTCACAAAAACTATTTGCAGACAGATTTTCTATTTGTTTAAAGAAATGTCTCATTGGTTACAATTTAACTTATTTTAAGTGTGAATCATAATTTGGGGATTATAGAGGCCTTGGTGGACTAAATCCATATTCAGATGATCTTATGTTTAAAAGAAAGGCCTCAGAATTGAAAGAAACATTTTATACATTTTATTTTCTACAAAGGAACATTTAAAAATTTATTTATATCACACCAGCATTTTATATTTGTTTATTTAATACCTCTGCTTAATTTTTTTCATATTGAGAAAGAAAACAAACTTTGACGTTTCTTTTATATTAAAAGAACACAAATAAGTTTATAGAGAACAATAACACCAGCTCTCAGCATTTCCCTTTCAAGAATTCTGTGCTCATCAAAATCTATTTCTTTGAGTCCTAGAGTTACTTGGGTTTTAACTGACAGTGTTTATTTTCCTACATGGTGTCTTTGGAATCAGGCCATTCATGAAAGCAGTTTAATTAGTGAGTCTGCCACTCTATTTAAACCCTGAATCAAGGCTATCTGATTTTAGTTTATATAGGAAGAAAAAAATACAAATGTGTAATCATTTGCAAGTGTAATGTGATAACTTCTGTGTTTATTTCCTTTGGCATAAAAGGTGAGAAAAAGGGTCATACACTTTGTCAAGGGTCACAGTTCAGGAAGTGTTTAATAATCATTTGTTTTTCTTATACTGTAAATAATTGATAGGCCACTTCCTTCTGCAAAAATCACTGGAAGAGGTTGGGATACTAATCATTTTGATAGTATCTACCTAAAATGTTGATCTGTTGTGATTGGTGCCTCTGAACACAGGGCCAGTTTGAGGGATAACGTTAGTATCGAAGGACCGATTTACTGTTCTGTGACTCGGTATCTGAAGACTGGGTGTGAGATGAGGGGACAGCACCCTGCTTTCTGCCAGGACTCCCTTAGTCTCCCAAATCATTGTAACTACGTTTGGGAAAGATTTTTAGGTAGCAGGATCAGTTTTAATTCTGTGGGACACACCATGCATGACATCAGCATGAAGATGTCATGCAGGATTTGGAGGCGATGACTTTAGAGCCCTCCCCTGTTGTCAGGCCACTGGGCCCTGCCTCCGGGAGCTCTGTGAGTGCCTCCCCGCACAGTGTAAAAGCCACCAGCCTAATCCATTCTGGTCTGCTTAACATTTGGGTGACCTGTAAAAGATACAGTATTAGAATCTGAACTGGAAGGCAATTTGTAAAACTCAAGGAAAAATGTCTAGGAGGAAAGAACCAACATAATAAAAACTTTCATTGCCAAACCAAAAGTAGATTCACCTGTCTGAAGAAGGAGTAGTATTGTTAGTTCAATGCCCATTACATGTAACAGCACAGTATATCTTCTTTATGATCCCTGTTAGTCAAATAAGATGTCTTATAATGAGAACTGAGTTGTAGAACAATATAGAATGATAAGTTTCGTTTCCAAAATTGTATCAGAACCTCTATCAGCAATTATTTTAAGGGGAACTGATCTTGTCCTTGAACTTTTGAAATTGGGAATGTTATGATAGACTGAAGATGCTTATCTTTTTTATCAGAAGACGAACTCCCTTTACTACTGTTAGTAAATGAATATCATGCTTCTGAATTGCAAGCAAATCCTTAAAATTTAGAATTTAAACACTTATCATGCCTTGATTCATTCACTCCATTAAGATATTATGCTTTGATTTATTCAATGACTCCAAACATTTGACATTGTACTGTATTTTAATGATCATTGGAAATCTGTGCATTGATGTTTTGTAATAGCTCTGTTAATTGTATAGCCATTGCTCTTAGATAATAACCCAGCAAAGGCAATCGTTAATTTTCATTTTTGAAATATGGAAAGAAGGTTCATAATTTATTTGTTCTCCTTTTTCCTGCATTATTGGTTTTGTTAACATTTCATTAGGAATAATTTGTCCGCTTTCATTGTGTAAAAGACAGGAAAATGATTGAACCTTTGAGATAGGAAAAAATAATATGCAAACAACTCAGTATACTATAGAATGCATTATAGAAAGTCATTTTTGGTGTCATACAATACATTATATTGGAATAAATTCTATATTTGCTGCTCTGTAAAACTCTGTCAAAGATTGGATTTGAAGGTCATTTTTTAACTATAATTTTAAGAGTATTGCATCCTAAAAGTTTCTGTCAAATAATACTACGTAGCTTAACAAACTAACAGCCCCGACAATTGTTAATCTTGTAAATGTTTCTCATTGAAGAGTTCAAAGAAAAAAATTTCTGAATTTTTCTCTCCTTTGCTAACATGCAAGTCTATGAATCTTTAAATTAATATCACTGAAAAAATTTTCACAGTACTTTATATAATAAAATATTTTTAAAACCATAATTTAGGGCATGGAGTTTCAGAAATTTTGACGAGAAATTCATCTCCCTTATAAGAGTCTGGATAACTTTTTGTGGAGATATATGTAATGCTGGACCATCTACCTTCTCAATAAATAAGATTTGCTGGTGGCATTTGAAGCACATTTTAGAAACTTTATGACATTCTATTGTCCTGCAGGATTTTTCATTACAACACTACCTCAAGACAAATAATAGACTGCTTGTTAAAGTAAACTGGATTCTAGTGTAAGAAACATTTCTAGTCAGTACTGTTTGTACTGACTTATGAACTGTAGTCATCATATCAACAGTTAAGACCATGCTGGGCATAGATGTTGTCAGTTACTTCTTAACTCTGCTGTAACATGGATAGTTCAACCACTAATGGTGAATGACATCATTGGCACCTTGTGAGTTACTTGAAGGGATTTCAAGTTGCAAAATTTGAAATTCTTTCTAAGACTCGTTTTTTTTTTTTTAAACATGGGCCGGTTTTATGTCCATTCACCTACAGCCACAAATTATTGCCCACTGTAAAGAGTTAAAGGATTAAAAGACCTAACTGCTATGCCAGAATAGCAGATTGAACATTCAAGTATTTTCGCATTTAATACCTGCTAAATTTTTGCCAGATTATATATAAATTTGATGTATATTATTACCCAGTAAATTTTTCTTGGGTATTTTGTACACGCTATGAAATATAGGATAAGATTTTGTAGGTTAAAAGTATTTCAAGTAGTTTTTAGACAAAACATACCCATGAGTGTGAAAAAGCTGTGTTGAAGAATAGATTGCATTACACATTTACCAGCAAGTTGGTAAAAAATAGTGCTTATTTACATAGTCTACATAATTTAATGTTCTAAAAATAATTTCTTCAGTCTGCCCAAAATTTAATGTATCATTTGAGATTTAAAACTTGCAGCCACTCCTTTATGTAAACATTAAGATACACCTATGTTTCTTTAACTACACAAACTTCTTTCCAATACATTTCTTGACTTTTGTGCACAAAATAGTATTGCAACCTGCTATTTAGCCTTTGGTGCCTTAGAGTTATTATAAATATTTAACAATATGTACATAATGTAAATACTGCCAAGAGATCACTAAGGCCAAATATTTTCTCTATTCACTTTTTATTGCACTTGCTTTTTATTGCTACTTAAGCCTCTTTTATCCAGCTTTGTAATAGTTCTAACATTGTAGCCAATGTAAATGTTTACTTTCAATAAATCTGAATTTGTTCAACAAATATGGTATATGTGGGCACTAATTTGAAGATCTGGGTAGGCCTTACATATTCCTTTTGATGAATCTAGTTTCTGGGGACTATATATTGAAAGGTCTCAACAAACTAAAAATGATGTTGCCCTTTTTTACTATGAAAATACTTTTAAAATGGGGGGGCCTCTTGC
>RJWT010050798.1:0-10792 GCA_004365215.1 Cuniculus paca
ATAAAAAGGAGCCAACTATTGACATGTGAACAAATTTGATAGATCTGAAGGACACTAAATGAATATAGCATCTTCAGTCATATGACATGATTCTGTCTACAGATCATTCTCCAAATGACAAAATTATATTTAAAAAAAGGAAAACAGATCCATGGTTGCCAGACTTTGCCAGGCAAAGAGAAGACCTGATGAGAAATGGGAAGTACAGAGATCTTAGGAGAAAAATGCTGTCTTTCACCCTCCAGTATGATGTTAACCATGGGTTTATTGTAAATGTCTTTTATCAGGTTTTCAAAGTTCTCCTCTATCTGTAGTTTGATGAGTGTATTTATCATGAAAGGATGTTGATTCTGTCAAATGCTTTTTCTTCATCTATTGATATTATGTGGTTTTTGTCCTTCAATCTATTTAATGTACGGCACATTGCTCTGATTAGTTTTCTTACATAAAACTACCTTTGCATTTCTAAAACAAATTATACTTGGCTATCATTTGTAATCATTTTCATACATTCCTGGATTTGGTATTGTCTTCGTTACTTGCCTCATTGCTGAGATAAAATATCTGACACCTAAAGTTAAAGAAGAAAAGATTTATTTGGCTCACAGTTTGTAGAGGTTCAGTCCATAATTGGCTGGCAAGGCAGAGGGGCATCATAGAGAAGAAGTAGTTCATGGCAAAGCAGGCAGGCAAAAGGCAGCAAGCAGCAAGTCCAAGTTTCTTTCTGCCCCTTTTATATTCTATGTAGCCTACTGGGCTTGGGATGGATGCCAAACCAATCAGTGGACTGATTTAGTAATCACTCACCCTTAATTCCAGCACTCTTAATCTTAGCATTGAACCATGAACCAATCACACACACTCTAGATCCAGCCACCTCTGAGAAAGCCCCACCTGTGACCACATGAGGCTTTGAGGGGACATCTGGACACAAGTCATACCAGGTATAGTAGTATTTGGCTGAGAATTTTTGAATGAATACTCATAAGAGATATCAGTGTGTTTTTTTCTTCTGAGGCCTTTGATTTTAGTATTGCAATAATTGTGACATAGAATAAGTTGGGAAATTGTCCCTGTGTTTCTATCTTTGGAAGAGATTTTTGAAGACTGTGACAATTATGCTTCAATCATTAGGTAGAATTAACCAGTGAAACCATCTGATCCTGAATATTTCTTTGTGGTCAACTTCATAATTACTAATTCAATTCAACCTCTGTATTACATCTCTATTATAATTTTGTATATGTTCTTTAGGTACTCTTGGTAATTTGTATCTTTCTAGGAATTTTTTTTTCTAGTTCACAGTTTAAAAGTTTGCTGCCATACAATTATTTATAATATTCCATTATAACACATTATTGATATAAACTTGGTAGTGATGTCTCCTCTTTTATTCCTGACATACTGATAATTTGAGTCTTCCTTATTTTTCTTTTCTTATTCAATATAACTAAGTTTCTCATTTTCCTTTTTTGCCTTTTTGCTAAGGCAACTATTTGGGTGCTTTTTTCTCTAGTGTATTTCCTCTACATTTATTTTAACGTTCTTTTTTTGTGTTCTTCTTTCTCCTTGCTTGGTTTACTCTTCCTGTTCTAGTTTCTTAAGGTGAAAGGTTAGGTTACTAATTTGATATTTATAGCTACATATTGCCTCTAAGTATTGGTTTGGCTACATCTCATAAATTTTGATACATTGTGATGTCATTCTCACTCATCTCACAGAATTTTTTAAATTTTCTGTGATTTCTTCTTTGATTTATTGATTATTTAGGAGTGGATTTAATTTCTACATATTTGTAGATTTTCTAGATTTATTTCTGTTACTGATCTCAAACTTCATTCTACCACAGTGGGAGAAGGTACTCTGTACAATTTCAACCTGAGATTTGTTTTCTGCATTTTCATTTTCCATTGCTAGCATAACAAATTACCACCAACTAACTTCTTAAACACCACAATTTACTGTCTTCATTGTGGTTGGTCAGGTGTGACACAGATGCCGTGGCTGAAAACAGGTGCTCATGGGGCTGCATTCCTTGGAAGTTCTTGGGAGTTCCTTTGTTCATTCAGGGTGTTGGCAGAATCATGTTCCTTGCCCTTGCAAACTGAGTTCCCATTCCTTTGCTGACAGTCAGCTGACAGTCAGCTTCTAGAACAATCCTTCGTTCATAGCCCCCTTCCTCATCTTCAAAGCCAGGAGTGGTGAATCAAGGCCTTTTTGCACTGTAATTGTCTCCTCCTGCTTCCATTACACTTCTCTATTCCAGCCAGGAAAAGGTTTCTACCTTTAAGATGTTTGTGCATTTCAGTTGAACCCATCCATACAATCCAGGACAGTGATGGAAAACCTTTTAGAGCTTTCAATGATACAAACAGCCTGCTGGAGCACACATGCTGTAGGTTCCCACCACAGGATAGTCTCTTCACTCAAGATTCATACCCTTAGTCACATCTGCAAAGCATCCTGTCATCCAGGGTAACATGATTCTAGGAATTAGAGCATGGGTATCTTTGGAGGCCATTATTTTTCCTTTCACAGTAAGATCAATTTTTGAGAATGGTCCATATGTACAGGAGAAAAATGTTACTCTACTATTTTGGGGTGGGTTTTTCTGTAGGTGACTGCTGGGTCTAGTCATTTCATCGTTTTTTCCAGATCTATATCCTCATTGATCTTCTGCCTAATTCTTATCCAAACTAGGATAAAAATGTCTCCAATTATGATTGTTGAATTTTCTATTTCTCTCTTCATTTCTGACAGTTTTTCTTCATGTATTATGAAGTTTTGTTATTAGATGCATACATGTTTTTAATTGTCTTGTCTTCCCGATAGATTGAATTTTTAAATTCTAAAATGTCTATTTCATTTGTAGCAATTTTTGTCTCTATTTTGTTGATGGTATAACCTCCTGAGCTCTCTTTTAGTTGCTATTTTCATGATTTGTCATTTTCTATCATTTGACATTCAGTTTATTTGCATCTGATCTGAATATAGAGTGCATCTTTCGTAGATAGCATGTAGTTGGATGACACGATTTTTGTGAATTCTGATGACCTCTGCTTTTTTTTTTTTTTTTTTTTTTTTTTTTTTTTTTTTTTTTTTTTTTTTTTTTTTTTTTTTTTTTTTTTTTTTTTTTTTTTTTTTTTTTTTTTTTTTTTTTTTTTTTTTTTTTTTTTTTTTTTTTTTTTTTTTTTTTTTTTGCACTGAGGACAGAACCCAGAGTCTTGGCATGCTAGGCAAGTGCTCATATAACTAACCAAGTTCTGCCTTTTGGTTGTAATGTTTCTCTATTTATGTTTGACGTACTTATGAATACCTTAATATCCACATCCCCCATTTTGTTGCTGTATATGTATTACATCTTTTTGTTCCCCTATTACTCCATTACTGGTTTCTTTTGAGGTAAATATCTTCCAACATACTATTTTAATTCTCTTACTATTCTTTTACTATATATTTTTGTTACTTTCTTATTCTTGTTTTCAGCATTATAATAAACATTTTAACTTAAAACAACCAAATAATACCAATTTAAATTAATTTCACCAATGCAGAAATTTTGTTCCAATATGGCTCACCTGCCTTTCTACTGATATTATAAAAAAATTTGCATCTATATACATTGTAATTCCATCAACATAGTTTCAAAATTATTCATTTATGTAGTTATCTTTTAAAATCATGTAGGATAAACAAAGAATTCCAACAATGTGCTGCCTTTATATTTACCTATGGAATAACCTTTATTTGCTCTTGATTTCTTTATGTGAATTTGAGTTACAATAAAAAATCCTTTCAAGGAACATCAAAGATGGCAGAAAAGTAAGCAGCAGAGTAAACAGTCTCACTGAGAGAAACAGTTCAGATGCTGGAATATAACATCATGGAGAGGACAAGAAAGAAGGAAGTGGGTCCCCTGGACCCAGGAAGAATCTAAAATATGAATTGAAGCCCAGAGAGAGAATAAAAAGAAGAATTTAAATGAAGAAGAAGGTGGTGGCTGGTAGCACCTTAGCCTGGAGCCAGACTCACCCTGCAAGAAGAGCTGTTGAGCCTGGATATGGGCAGTCATGATTGTGGTTGCCACTGCAGTCACTGTCAACCCCAGAGGTCTCTGCAGAGAAGCATGGTGGTGGCAGACAGTGGGGGATGCAGAGATCTGCGCTGGTTGGTGGTGAGTGCAGGGAACTCGATCACCCCATGGGAAAGAATGATTGTCCAGGAGCCATTTTGGAGTCAGGCAGGTTAAACCCATGGCCAGGACTCCTGCTGGCTGCTTCCAGCAGTTCTAGGTTGTGGGTGGGCCAGCGGAAGTTGCTTGGATTGAGTTTCACTGCACAATTCAGACAACATCACACAGGTTCCTAAACAGCTTAGATTTGCAGGCCCTGGCCAGTCCCACTCCCATGCAAATGCCAGGGATCCTTGTGGGCTGGTACCCAGCTCAGGGCAGAGGCACAGGTGCCCACCATCAGATACCTGTAGCCAGCACTGGCCAGGAAAACCAGATAGTCATCCGGCAGCTCCAGGTTGTGGGCAGACCCACAGAAGTTGTTTGGACCAAGTTCTGCTCCCATGCACCTTCCAAACACCATCCGATAGGTTCCTAACCAGCTTAGACCCACAGACCCTGGCCAGTTGTGTTCCTGTGCAAACTCTGGGTGGGCCACTACCCAGCTCAGTGCAGGAGCACAGGCACCCACCATCCAATGCCTGTAGCCAGAACTGGCCAGAAAAGTCAGACAGTCTCACTTAAGAGAAGTTATGGCCAGTGCCGGAGGTGCCTGGGACCACACTACCCACATGTGTGGAAGAAATCAAGAATATGCCAAGACAAAGAGGGAGATGGCAATCTCTGGCATATGACCCAAGCAGCGCAAGTCCAGGAGAGGTAAACACAGAGGAGATCGAGAGTCACACACCTGAAATGTCTGAAGTGACGTCAACTGAAGTGAAGAAACAACTTCATGAAGCTATGAGAGAAATTAGAACAGAAATTCTATCCCAGGTAAGAGAAGAAACGAAAAACATAATAAAGGAATTACTAAGCATCTCTAAGGAAGACACAGATAAAAAATAGACAAGCATAGGAAAATGAGGGAAACCATGAATGAACAATATAAAAGAGATTTAGAATGCATGAAACAGATTCAAAGAGATATCCAGGAAATTAAAAACTCCATTGAAAGCTGGCAAAACTGTTTGAAAGAAACTGAAGACAGACTTACAAACCTTGAAGACAGGTTTGCATCTTGTGATTGTGAAAGGAAAGATCTCTTAAAAATAACGATTCAGGAAGTAACAATTCAATGGCTGCAAGATAAACAAACATAATTTAAGAATTAAAAGTGTGAGTGAAAAAGCATGGGTCAAGACAAATGACATCAGGACCCTATTTACAGAAATTATTTCTGAAAATTTCCCAAGCATGGAAAAAGAAAGTGACATTCAAGTAAGTGAGGCGTATAGAACTCCAGCTAGCCATAACCAAAGCAAAGCTACTCCCAGACATATAATAATCAAGATCCCAGAACTTCAACTCAAGAACAGAATATTAAAAGTTGTTAGAGAAAAGAAACAGATCACCTAGAAAGGAAAACCCATCAGAATCACAGCAGACTTCTCAACACAAACCATCAAGTCAAGAAGAAGCTGGAGTGAAGTAATGCAAGTCCTGAAAGAAAACAACCTCCAACCCAGACTGATGTACCCTGCAAAACTTTCTTTCAGAATTAATGGAGAAACAAGATACTTCCATGACAAAGAACAACTCAAGGAATTCATGACACCAAACCAACCCTACAAAGAATACTAAAGGACATTCTAGAGAAAGAAAAAAAGGACCATGGTCTCAGGAACTATGGCAGAGGGAGACCATCAAGTGGGGCCAGGAATATGCCAAGGAATATGCCAAGACAAAGAGGGAGATGGCAATCTCTGGCATATGACCCAAGCAGCGCAAGTCCAGGAGAGGTAAACACAGAGGAGATCGAGAGTCACACACCTGAAATGTCTGAAGTGACGTTGATTGAATGGAGAGGAAAAATAGGAAGCCAATAGCAGGAAAATAGCATGGCAGAGACAATGCAGTGCAAGAGGACCTCAGTGCACCAATGGAAAGAAACACAGGCAGAGTGGATCAGGGGACAGGATCCATCAATATGCTCTATACAAGAAACACATTTAACTAGAAAGAAAATTCATAGACTGAAAGCAAAGGAGACAGAACAATGCCCTATGTGACAGGGGGCCAGAAAAAAAGTAGGGGTAGCCTGTTCCTCAACTGCAGAATGGATAAGAAAGACATGGCATTTTATGTGATAGAAACCTACTCAGCTATAAAGGAAGATAACCTCAAGGCTTTTGTAGGTGGATACAGGCAACTGGAGATCATGCTCATGGATGAAATGGCTCAGAGTCACATAGGTGAATTTTGTGTTGTCTCCCTAGTATAACAAACTAGAGGAGTACTGGGATCCAAAATGTGTGATACATATTGGGGAAGTCAAAGGGGAGGAATTATCTAAAAAGGGAAGGAAGTGACCACTGTTAATCTGCTATCATGAATTGAAACTCATATTGTCTTCATTGTTCTGATTAGTTTTGTTTTATTCTCATGTGTTTGATTTTATTATACTTGATGGCATGGACAGCTATTTTAAAGGTAACAAAATATATAATTGCAGCCATCAAGGATGTCCGGTTATCTTGTTTAGAAACCCTGTATAGCTGTCATTGTTTTGTTTTGATTGATTTTACTCTATTCTGTGTCATTTGATTGAAATATGTCTGAAGGTGTAGGCAACTATTCTGAAGATAACAAGAAGCATTATGGTAGCCACTGCTGTTTTACTAGTATCTTGAAATTCTGTATTGCTTACATTGTTCTGCTTTGTTTGTTTTGTTTTGCTTTTGTTCTTTTTACAGGTTTTATTTTGTTGTATTTTGTTTGATTTTATCTATCCCTGATGGTATGGGCAGTTATATTGTGGATAACAAGAGGCATTATGGTAGCCATTATTGATTGCTTTTTACCCTGTTTAGAAGTCATGTACCATGTTCATTGTTTTGTTGTGATTGGCTTTACTCTGTTTTATTTTGTTTGGTTGTATTCTTTTCAAAATAAAAAAAAATTTTTTTTAATTAAAAAAATCCTTTCATTTTAGCTAAAGGGTACTTCATACTGTTTCTTGTAGTGAAGGGCTGCTAATGATGAATTCTCTCATACTTTTTTTTTTGTCTTGGAATTTTTCCTTGGTTTTGTAAGGATAGTTTTGCTAGATATAGAACACTTCGTTGGCAGTCTCTTTCTTTCTGCATTTCGAAGATATTGTCCTATTACATTCTGTAATCCATGGCTTTTTATAAGAAGTCACTGTTAATCTTATCAAAGCATGCTTCAATACGATGGGTTATTTTTCTCTTACTGGTTTTGTTCTTGTTTTGTTTTGTTTTTTTGTTTTGTTTTGTCTTGCTTTGCTTTGCTTTGCTTTGTTTGAGACAGGGTCTCATTATATAGTCCAGGCTATTTTTGAACTCACTACTTAGTCCACCAGAGCTGGCCTTAAAATCACAGTGATCCTCTTGCCTCAGCCTGAGTGCTACGATTATAGATGTACACCACCACACCTGGCCTTGCTACTTTTAAGATTGTCACTTTGCCTTCAGCTTTTGACAGTTTTGACTCAGATCTCTAGGTTTTCATTGATGTTTTTATCCTACCTGGTGTTCATTGAACTTCACGACTATGTAAATTAACACCTTACAGCAAATTTTGAAATTTTATGACAATTAGTTCTTCAAATATTCTTTTACCCATTTCTATCTTCCCCTGGGATTCTCATTGTGCATGTTTTGGTGAGCTTGATGGTGTACCATGGATCTCGGAAGCTCTGCTCGTTTTTCTTCATTCTTTTCTCTTTCTGTTGCTCACACAGTGTAATTTCAGTTAACCCATCTGCAACTCAACTGAATCTTTCTTCTGTTAACTAAAACCTGCTCTTGAGCCCTTCTAGTGAGTATTTTTTTCTCTTTTTTATAATTTCTATCTCACTATTGATATCATCTATTTAGTGAGGCATCATTGCCAACCTTTAATTCGTTTATTTTTATTTTAAAGAGAATAAAAGCAAGCAAAACAAAACAGAACAAAACCAATCAAAACAAACCAGTGTAAGTGACACAGAACTTCAAAACAGAAATCAGCAATGGTTACCCTAATGCCTCTTGTTGTCTTCAAAATAGCTGCAGATGCCTTCAGACACGGTAAAAATCAAAACAGAACACAATAGAACCAACAAAAACAAAAGAATAAACGCAATAAAGGACTTCAAGAGTTCGTCGGTATCGAAGGCGGAAAGTGGACCCCAGAGAGCCCTGAGCAGCCCCACTGCCACCACCAGCCTAGTTGCCATCACACCCTGGGAGGAGCCGCAGCTGCCGCAGCCGGCCCCAGTCACCATCATCGCAACCCTGAGCAGCCGCCCGTTGCCCCACCCTTAGCGCCGCTGACACCAAGCTCAGCACCACAGGCAGCCGGGCAGGGAGCAGCGGCCGGGCGGCCTCACATTGGCAGCACCTGCCAGCGGGGACAAGGAAGTCATCTCAAGGAAAGTTTTGGGAACAGTAAAATGACTCAATGTAAGAAACAGATATGGTTTCATCAACAGGAATGACACCAAGGAAGGTGTATTTGTACACCAGACTGCCATAAAGAATCACCCCAGGAAATACCTTCGCAGTGGAGGAGATGGAGACACTGTGGAGTTTGGTGTTGTTGAAGGAGAAAAGGGCACAGAGGCAGCAAACGTTACCCGCCCTGGTGGAGTTCCAGCTCCGGGCAGTAAATATGCAGCAGACCCTAACCATTATAGACGCCATCCATGTTGCAGGGGTCCTCCACGCAATTACCAGCAGAGTTGCCAGAATACTGAGTGCGGGGAAAAGAATGAAGGATTGGAGAGCACTCCCGAAGGCCAGGCCCAACACGCCCACCCTACTGCAGGCAAAGGCTCCCACCTTACTACATGCGGAGACCCTATGGGGGTCAACCACAGTACTCCCACCCTCCTGTGCAAGGAGACGCGATGGAGGGTGCAGGAGAGCAAGGCAGACAAGCGAGACAGAATATGGGTCAAGGTTATAGACCACAATTCCACGTGGGGCCTTCTCACCAAAGACAGCCTAGAGAGGACAGCAATGAAGAGGATAAGGAAAAGCCGGGCGTGGTGGCTCACACCTGTAATCCCAGCACTCGGGAGGCAGAGACAGGCGGATCGTTGTGAGTTTGAGACCAGCCTGGGCTACAAAATGAGCTCAAGGCCAGCCTGAACAGCATAGTGAGACCCTGTCTCAAAAACACCAGGACTGGGGATCTAGCTCAGCGGTCTAAGCGCCCGCCCCGCAAGCGCAAGGTTGTGAGTTCAATCCCCAGTGCCGCAAAAAAAAAAAAAAAAAAGAAAATTAAGGACATGAGACTCAAGGTCAGCAGCCTCAACATCCATACCATCGCACCTTCAATTACTGACACAGACACCCAGAAAACCCTGAACCACAAGATGGCAAAGAGACAAAAGCAGCCCATCTGCCAGCTGAGAATTCCTCACTCTCGAAGCTGAGCAGGGCGGGGCTGAGTGAATGCCGGCTCAACATCTCTACCATCGTCTGGGTTAGTCATTCAGCAAGAAGAAACCAACAGGAAACTCCAGCAATAAAAAATGAACAAAAGATTGGAGCTGAATGAAGACTGTAAGTGCTTACTTTTTGCCCGTTGACCAGATAACTAGAACCATCTGCATTATCTACGCAACATGGATTTTTTGTTATTTTTACCTAAAGACATCTCTTTTTGGTAATGACAAATGTGTTTATTTTAAAAAGCCTGGTTTTTCTCAACACACCTTTAAAGGTTTTTAAATTGTTTCATATCTGGTCAAGTTGAGATTTTTAAGAACTTCATTTTTAATTTGTAATAAAAGTTTACAACTTGATTTTTTCAAAAAAGTCAACAAACTGCAAGCAACTGTTAACAAAGGTCTTAAATAATTGTCTTTGTGTATATCTCTGTAGTTTCGTTTTAGCGAGTCTTTCAATGTTCATAGGACCTTTAGCTTAGGACCCTGTGGATGCATAATATAGGAGCTCATCAAAGAAAATTTTGTTAAAATCTGTAATCCTTTTCTTATGGGTTCATAGTGAAAACTAGAAAATAATGTACTTGATTAAAAGAAAAAAGGACTTCAAAACAAGACAGTAGTGAATCCAAAATGGCCACCATAATATATCTCACTATCTTTGAAATAGCTGCCCGTGCCATCAGATATAACAAAATCAAACAAAACAAAACAGAATAAAACCCAACCCAACAAAACTATGAAAATGATACAGGACTTCAAAACAAGATAATAGGGAATCAACAATTGCTGCCACCTTCAGTAGGAGGTCCCCATAGATGCCACACTGTGTACCATCATCCTCTGAATAAATGATCAGACTACCAGCCCTGGACCTGCAAAGTCAGTGAAACACCGAATACCACAAGCATCTAATTGCATTTCACCTCAACACCTATCATTGCCGCCTGCGTTTCTCCAGATCAGCCAGTCACTTATGGGGGGCTGGTGGCTCTTCTTGTTTCCTAACCTGTGCACTGGAAGGCTCTGGGGTCTGGCTGTCCCCCCAGGCACTCGCACATGGCGCTGATTCACAGGGAGGGCTTGCTTCCTGGTGACTTCTTGTTTTCTTCCCCCGCAGTTCCCAGACTTCAATTCTTTTTTTTTTTTTTTTTTTTTTT
>RJWT010050799.1:0-10794 GCA_004365215.1 Cuniculus paca
CACATCACAGATTTCTCAGGAACAGGGCTTGGCCCCTCTTGGTCACTTCAGGCTTGTAGATCCTTCATAAGTCCTGACCGCGCATCAGCTTTCTAAATTGAGAAGGTGATGAATTTTTAAATTCTTGAACCTATGCTGTAATAATCTTTCACCATCCCACACATTACAATGCAGGACGGCAACAGATGTGTTTTCTTATGAGTCTGGGAACATGAAATATTGATGGGGACCAGAGTGTGGACTTGGTATTGAGGTTTATCTGCAATGAAGGTGGCGGTTCTTATGCCAGTTTTTCATTTTCTGCTTTTCTCCTGTTTGATGCCTAGGACATGAAGAAAGTCTCAAACCTGGGATACCCAAGGCTAATTCAGTGAAAGCTCCTAAAAAGCTGGGCAGTAAAATCTGTCTAAAAAGGTCTTTATCAGTCTCCGGAGACCGATTGCTAATGCTACTAATAAACATTTGATCTATACAGATGATTTTTCCTTTGTCCCCAAGGGAATCTCTACAAACATTGAGTTTACATGGCTCCAAGCCCAAGTAACCTGTTGGAAAATAAATAGCATTTTAACACATTCGAGCATCAGTCCCCGAGATGAAAAGTAGTGTGTAGGCTCTTCTCTGAGTTTTCTAACTGGGCTCTAGGATGTAATAAAAACTTCATTTTTAGAGCATTTCTTTTCCTGGTGACATTTCACTCCCAGGCACTATGTTCTTAAGGGGAAAAAGCACAAATAGATGCTCTGGTCCAAATAAAGAAAAAAATAAAGTTCCATCTAGGACAGCATTTTCAAACATGTATAAGTTGTAAGTAGCATGTAGACCACTACAAAATGCCCTTAAAAGCTACATAGTGATTTTTTTTCCTTTTACTATTTATTATAATACATCCTAGGAAAAATGCAAGGGGAGGGAACCGGGAGAGTATCCCAGCTGTGACTTTGTGGATATTATTAGCAAAGGTGAGACAAAAGTGGGAAGCAGTAAGTCACTTTGAAGAAAAATATTAAAATGAAGGGAAGCACTGCAGACGGGGTAGAACTGTCAGGGTAGCAGTTGCAGGAAAAGACTGGATGGGCAAAGCCACAGCAGGCAGCAGAGAGGACTCATGGCTGGGAAATGCTGAGCTAGAGAAATCCACCACTTGTTAGCAGGGGAGTCAGCACTGGCTCCGCCCTGTCCTGCTCAGTGGTGGTGAGTGGGAATCTGCCTCCGGGATCTGTCTGACTGGAGAAGTCAGCTGCTGGGGAGCCCTCGGCACCCTCTGCACAGGTTAGGGTCTACAGTTCTGCTTTCCTACTCTCCACCCTCTTCACAGTGACAGGATACACGACAGGATAGTGCCAGCCACTCAGATGTCAGGATTGCTCCAAAATTATAGGATCTGCCCAAGAATCTCAAGTACAAGGGAAGAACGTGTAGCTGTCCTCTGATATATCTGAGTCCAGGATGAGTGATAGCTTCTAGCTACTGAGTCTTTAGTATGTTGCCAGAGTGGCATATCAAGTGTAACCTTGAAAAAGCTGAGTGAACCAGGCACCATCATTCTCCTAGTATTTCTGAGAAGTCTGAAGTTATAAACTTTCGCTGTTACGAGACTCAAATACAGAACATGAAGATACACTCTAGCTGTGAACACATTTGGTGAATGCCTGTCCTAAAACTATGGTTATGTTCACAACAGGCCCATGTAACTCCTAGAAAGCTTTCCTTAGAATACTGCCCAGGCTTAAACTTTTTTTCCTTATAACTAGAAATCACAGAATATGAAAATATGGACTAGAATCTTTTTTTTCATGGACAAAGCCTGCAAAAGTAATGGAGACAGTGGGTCTGGGGAAATGAGAAAGAGAATAATGATTCCACATATAGAAATTAATATACAAAGGTTCTCTTCCCAACACCATAGTGGGTTTTTAAATGACATTTAAGAAATTCCTCATTTTTTCTGTTCTCTTTTCTTCTGTAGACTTTTTGGGTTTTGGACCAACTGACCATTTAAGTCACATTTGGACTTTTTTTTTTTTTTACTTTGATGTACAATAAAACTCAGTGTTGGAGAGTAGTTACTAAAGCAACAGGGAAACCTTATCCTCACTGATGACAACTTGAGAAAGGACAATGGAGCCACAATTATTTTAAAAAGATCCAAGAAGGGTGATAGCAGATGTCTTCCTCTGGAGCACAGGGAGGGGATGTCATGGTGCGAAGGGAGCCACATTCTGCTCTGTCCCTGCACTCTCTCTTCGGACTCTCTACCAAGAGCCCTGCTGCTTTCTTGTCCAGCCACAGTTAGAATGTCGCAGCACCAACTGACACAATGTTAAATGAAATAAATCAGACACACAGCTTAAATATTGCATGGTTTCTCTTATAGGAGAAACCCAAAGTGTAAATAATTTAAAGAGCAAAATAAAGGATGGATAATAAGAAACAGGGAGATAGATATTTTGCAAATTGAAAGCGGGCGTAGAGATGGCAGGGGAGGCGAAGCAAGGGGTGTGGAAGAGAAAAGAATTTAAATGTACGTGTGTACATGTACCAACCCCTCACAATGAATGTAATCATTACGTACTACAAACATGTATTGATAAAATAAAAAAGAATTTATAAAGCTAAGATATGCGTCTATATGAAACTGAAATCTAAGAGTCAGCCAATTTTTTTAATCAATCTATAGGGACAAGAAAAATGCTATGAGTCCTCTCCATAAACAGTTTAAAATTAGTTTCTAGGAGTAAGATGACTGTTTTATTTTGCCTCATTGAAAAAAAGTTATTTGGATGAATTTGGATGAGAAGTATACAGCATCTGAATCTTTTCTGGAGTGTGATGTTTTAAGCCACCGATTTAAAGATCGCCTCCAACAATTGTTCCACCCCATGGGAAGAGGAAGTAGGTGCCTCAGGCGGTGCCTCCCACTGCCATGTTGGAAGCAGTGACTGTCTTTCAACTCTGCTGCATGTGGAACACACCTATACCTCAGCAGTACATATTTAAGGAGGTCCATCATGAGAAATTAAACTGGAGCTCACGTCCCAGATTTTAAAAATAAGCAAAAAGTATAGAATTCAGAGATCAAGAGTGTGTTCATATTATTTACAGAAATAAAGAAAAGCCTGTATTTGAAGACTAACATTCTTAATCCCACACACTGTAAAAGTACAAATGTCCCAGTAAAGGCCAAATCACCCTCAGATGAAGTGTACTTTATCAGAGAAGAAATGTTCAAGTTAAGGCTGACTTAATGTAATATGCACCTCCATGGTGGTGCATTCTAAATAAAGGGAGAATAAGGGAAATGTTAGCTTAATGGAGCAAAAGCATGACTCGTATTAGGAAGTGATTAGCTATGGTCTCTGCAGTAACTAAAGCAGGACTGTGTTACAACTTGATCTGGCTGGTGTGTTTCAGAAGGACTCATAATTCGTGTTTCAACTGGAAAAGCAGCTTTGGTGAATGATGCAACATACCTTATTTTTGTTCAAGTAGCTAACAAGAGTCAAAAGACAGAGTTGCTTGGAACTCTAATTGAGAAAAGAATATTAATATTCCTCATATTAATAATATTAATAATCCTCATACAGTGTAACTATTCACAGGTAGATAACCTGTATTTCCTAGCAGGGAAGATGTGGTGGAAGCTACTTCTTATCGATAGTCTTTATGCCAGTGGGAAGCACTGTGACTAGTACTACAAATAACTGAGTGTTCAAACCATCTTGTTTTTATTCAGAAGAAGAATATGTTTGTCTATGATTTTCCATTAACTATGACATTAGGGAAATGATCTATAAAAAAACATTCTGTACTCTTCAGAAATACTAGAACCTGGTATGTATATGGCTATCCAGTGAAATTGAAGCCTTTATGAAATACAAAGTGTTTGGGGTGTTGATTTTCTCATTCAAAAGACCTAGAAATGGCTATCAAAACATTTAGACAGTAAAATGCCAAGGCTGGGTGTGTGCCTTCTGCTGGAGCATTGGCTGCCACACGTGAGGCCCTGGATTTGATCCCCAGCACTACTGAAATAGAAAAAAAAAAGTAGCTAACAAAAACTGGAATCTCTTTTATGGAGAATCTTAAAAACATCAAAATTTAAACCATCGCTTTCTGGAAAATATTATATTTGGCAAAAAGTTAAGTACTGATTGGTATTATATGACAGTGTTTAAGTAGAAAGAGTGGACTAAGTCAAAACTGATTCGCTGCATTGTGAAATGAAAATCAGGGAGGGAGCTGCATTGACTTGGCCTTTAACATTGTGAAGGAAGAGAAGGAGCATTGGATGGAAGTCACTCCAGCGGGTTTCAGCCCAGCTGTGCGGGGTGGCGTGAAACTGAATGAGTCACATTGTCTGTCCAGCCATTGCTGTCCTTCTTCATGAAGTGACAGCTTTGCATTAGACTAGAGGTTCCCAACCTCTGTTCTTCACAGTTGGCAGGAGTGAGTGTATGAATAAGGAGAAAGATCCTAGACTATGGGGCTTCTGGTCAATTTTTTTTCCCTCCCATCTCCACTACAGCATCCATAGCTTAGATATCAGAATTCTTTCAGCATATAATCTAACCCACAGAAAGGTATCCAATTGATTTGGAAAACTTTGGAATCCTCTTTTAAAAGATATAATTGTCGCATGACTCCTCTCTTGATACTGTCAGTTTTTATCCTCTCTTTAGTGTTTATTGAGATCTCTGTCATGGGGCCATTCATCTGAACAAGTTTATTGAAGGCAAATGATGGTGCTGTGTGCTTTGCACACAGATTGTCAATAATGATCTGATTGTTCAGAGAGCACTTAGAGATGTGGCTCGGGCATGTGCAAACCGTGTCACTATAAATTTTATGCCACTTAATTGAAAACATTTTGAAAATTCATAGCAGCCAAGGGTTATTATGGGCTCAAAAGATAACAGAGATAGAGCTATGTGTTTTATATTTCTCACTGAGTCCTCAAAATAATATGGTCTTAGTTTCCACATGCGAAAATCAAGGTTCAAGAAGGATCTATAACTTGTCCAGGGCCAGGGAGTTAGCACCTGACTGCAGACCTTCCTGCACTGCAGCACTCGGGGCAGCACAGTGGCTCTCAGAGGACCCTTGCCATGATTTTGAATCTGAGGTCAGCTTCACAATTGATTGTGACTTAGTTTTTGAAGGAATAAATAATAATGTCAAATAACCTTCCATCAAAGTAATAGCATCTGATCTCATCACTCTCATTAGTTGTTTCTAAGTCTCAGTCAAAGAACCTTAGAGTATGGGTTGGATTTTTTAGTGGAATAGATGAAGGAGCCACTTCAAACTGAGAACACGGTGTGTCCTTGCATGGCCAGGATCCTGGAAAGGCTCAGAGGGCTGGATCGCACAGCCCCACATCTTGCTGGGAGCTACTACACCAATTTAGAGTCATCCTGCAAGGAAACTTGTATTCTTTACTTTTTCATTCCTCCTATCCTTGGGTTCTCGGGTTATCCTGTCATCCTTTGTATGATGTATGTATGTGTGTGCGCTTTTTCCATAATGGTGCCTGCTGCCTATTTATTGTTCAGGGTCCAGCTCTGCTTCCTCCTGTTCTGGAGAGCACTTCCCATTGCTTTGCTAATGTGTGCATCAGCGAGCTGGTTTGCCTACTCTGGGTTCTGCTCCACTGACCTACACTGTGTCCTTTATCCATTACTTCCATCTCAGCCAGTAGCTTTCCACCCAGTATATCTGAGTAGGGTGAACTAAATCATTGGAAGTGACAGTCATTTTAAAGAAAAGCCTGGCAAATGCAAGAATGCACATTCAAGGGAGCCTTTGGAGTAAGATGAGTCGCTCTTGCCCCCTCGTGTTGTTGCCGGAGTCAAATCAACTCTCCCCAAGCTGACTTCTTGCTTAGATGAACTGACTTCACTGTGAGGTCCTGCCAAAGGTTGTTTCACTAAGCAGTGCCTGAGGCTTTTGCAAAGTGAAGTCACCTCTGCGTGCCAAGCAGGGACTCTCTAGGTAGACAACCAGGGAAATTTCATTGCCTTCTCACTACTTCTCCAGGGGAGGAATTCCTGCCATCATCCTGCCTTCGCTGCACCAGCATGGAGTTCATTGTGCCTGTGGCTGCCATGCCCAGCTCATGGCGTATTGTTGGGCTATAACAAGAAGGGAAACGGTGGACTGAAACTTGGAGAATTGTTCATTCTTACTGAAGAGGAGACTTGGGGACAGAATCATTGCTCTACTTGGCTAAATCTCTGGTCTTCCCGTCTAGTGCTGTGACTTTGATGGGGCACTGAGGAGCATTTTGGGGGTGAGCGTGATTGCTCTTCATCCAGCTTGGAAGGTTAGTGGTGTTGCCAGATATTTCTTACTTCCCTTAACAGCCCATTCTAAATCAATCTTCCATGAATTCATCAAAACGTTTCTTGTAGCGCCTTCACTTTGCTGCTTCCATGTCAGTGCCCCTGGTCCAGGGAGACCACTTGAAGGGCAGTTGCCCTACTGGTTGTCTATGCTCTGCTCCCTGGAGGAAAGACTCCTTTTCCCTGGCTTCTTTCACCATCGTGGCCATCTTTCAATGCTCTCTTGGCTCTTAATTGATGAGTTGGGACACGCCTCAAAGTGCTTTTGTTTCCTCTGAACGAGGTTGAATCAGGGAAGAGAGGAGGAAAAAAAAATATGTGGGAACACTTTAATTGTATCCATGAGTATTCTTAGTAATCAGGATGCCAGTGTGTGTTTTCCAGAGCCTAGAGCTGACATAAATAATGTAGCGTACCTCACTTTGTGCAGGCTTGCCGAGGAATGCTGATGGAGAAAAAGCCAAACTGGGATCTGAGGCTCCGGCTCCCGGCACAGCCTTTAAAATCCTTTTATTGAGTAGCACTTTTGAAACTGCAGCCAGGACCTTGGCGAGCTGTATATACCAAGGAGAGGCGGACAGAGGAGGAACTTTGGAGGAAGCTGCCTCACTTGGGTTTTGGAAAATGTGAACCTGGTGCAGCCCAGATGGCTCCAGCTAATGATTGGTTAATTTCACTTTGTGTTCCTTCTCCCAGAAGGAACAGGACAACTCTGTCAAGCCCCTGAAAGCCAGGTAAGTGTGCAGCTGTTGTTAACAAGATATGACTGGCCCCTCAAACGTAGTTAAAAGCGTCTTGCTAGCCTTTTAGAGCCTTTTGCCTTAATGGGAAGAGCCAAATGAGCTTTGCGAGACAGCTAACCCCAAATGAAGTCCTGCAGCTTAAGCTCATTTAAAGGCAAGTGTGCATTGGGGAGAGTAAGAGGGACCACAAACACCACAGTTCATTTGTAGGAAGGAAACAAATGTGTCTCTACAAGGGATTTTTACAGGAGGTGTGCCAAGCCAGATATCTAACTGAAGCATCTTTCAGATTTTGATTTAAAGTGTAACTTAAGCCTAGCTCTGGCCACAAGTGATAGACTTGAAGGCAAAAGTGGGGAGTGAGAGGATGGAATAGACCGATATTAGAATTCTGCCTTCTTGTTGTTAAGGGATAGGCTCTGGGCATTCTTGGGGCGAAAAAAAGAAAAGAAAAGAGAAAAAAAAATGATTCCTTTGCCCATGCTCTGGTGGTTTAAAAAAGGACCTCAGGGAACATTTGTTTTGTTTTGTTTTGTTTTGTTTTCCTTTTGATTAAGGCATTTGGGGTCTAGAAAAGAAGATTAAAGCAGGATCCATTTAATTTATTTAGTTTGCCTCACAGACATGAAACTGCAGCATGGTTAAGTGTCAATTATATCCCTGCCGATTTGGGTAACCAGCTGGGAGAAATGTTCTCACCGGGAAGGGATAAGTTACCCATACTGGGCTGTCTTAGAGTTTCAAGTCAGCGATAGGAGCTGGTGTATCAACACAGGAAAAGCACAGAGGTCAAATGTGGTTGGGCTAGAAAGATTTAAGTGATTCGCTCTTGGAGGAGATGGTTCTATTCTGTTGCTACTTTAACAATTATGGAACTTCACTTGGAAGCCAGTAATAACCCACTTAGATCCACAAAGACAGTCTGACACTTCCATCCAAGGACAGTGGTGTTTTGTACCTTTTAATGTGTTGGGTAGTTGTTTTTTGTTGTTCTGGCTTTTATTTTCTCTCCATTTAAAAATTATCATTCAAACGCTTTCTGTTAAATAGTATTTGGAAACTTTGTCATAGGAGCCCTTGGATATGTTACTGACAACTCTACAAAGTGCATTTAAGAATGTTATTGAATTGGTAGAGAACAAATGTGTGTCTGAGCTTCGTTTCATTCTCTCCCAGCAGTGGCTGGTCTTTGTTTATCTACTGTTTTGAATTTTTCCATCCAAACGTATTGCATTCTCACAAAACCCCACGTATATCTCTGTTTGTGCTGATACTTGTCAAAATCAGAGTTTGGTTCTGTCTTGTTCTGTTTGCACTGACAATCTCCGTCTTCCTGGTTCAGACCCCCACCCTTTTTTTTTTCTTTTTCTTTTTAATTGGAGCAGGTGAGGTTTCATCTTTAGCCTGAGAATCTGTCTCAACAGTTTTCCCGTGAACTTTCCACTCTTAGGGAAATAATATGCCCATCTGGGAAATGGACTTAAGAGCAGATCTAAAAAGTAATAGCTCTGCTTTTTGGAAACATCTCATGATAATTGTGAATATCTGAAAAGGAAAGAAGAACATAGTGAATTAGCTGAGGGGTTGTCTCCATGCTGTTCTCTTAGGACCAAGTTTAGAAATATTTTAAACATTCACAATCTGTGTTGTTTATTGGTTTTTATTTATAAGTGCATTAGAAAAAAGTACCTTTTAACTGCAGGAAGAAATACAATACTCCTAATAAATAAAACCCCATTTATACAACCTAAAAAGTGACCCAGAGGAATATGAGCAACTGATGGAAGGCTGTGCTTCTCGGGTCCAAAGTCACAGCTTCATGTTTAATTTAACAAAACATTAAACATTTCATGTTTAATTTAATGAAACATTAGAGCACTAGGATTTGTCACCTTCATGACAGAATGTCAGAACTATGGGACAGTTTTAGAATATATGTTCTTCCTCCAGAACTCACATGTGACATGAAATGTTTCACAGCTTAAAGACCTATACTTTTTTCCTAGGGGTCTTTTTTTTTCCCTCTCTGATAAAAGAAGGAGTAACAAAAAAAGAAAAAAGAAAAAGCAAGTAAAACAACAACACATTAGGCATGCACTACTAGTCTAGCTAATTTTAGGGGGGCTATTAGCAGGCATTTAGGCAAATCTATTAACATTTAGCATCAGCACAAATGCAATTGCATTTCTACTTTTTGTGCTTCTGACAAAATAAGCACAAGGATCTTTAGGACAAGAAAAGAACGGATTGTTCAAAACCATTTGTTAGGCGGTAAACTTTTCATTAAACCCATTTGGATTTTTTAATGAACTCTTGAAGGAGGTGGAGTGAGATCTTTGGGAAAAAAATTAAGTAAACGGATCAGTTTGATAGAGATTTTTACCAGTGCGAGATGAGAAACCCTTTGCACTGTTGCTTGTCAGATTTTTTTCTTAGTCTAGAAAATGTGGTTGGAGGTTGTTAGTGCTACTTTGCCTTTGACTTGTGATGAGAAATTTTCCTCTTTGTATTTCAAAGTACCAAAAAAGAAATAGGCCCTACCTCTCCTTCCATATGTATTTTAAATGACTGGGGTTCTATTTTCACCCCGTGCTTAAAATATTTATCTCTTTTCAGGACCAAACGAGAATTTTTGTGTTAGCAGTGAAGGCAACTGTCAGTTCATGAGAATTGCATGTATGTGTGCATACATGTATGTATACATACACATATATATGCACAAAAAGTGTAGGCTTTAAAAAGTCCCTGAATTCTGCATCCATTTATTTGAGTTGTTCCTACGCCATTTCTAGAATATGGTATGAAACACAACAGAGAATTATGCAAGTGCAGTACTTTGTTTTAGGATGACAGGGCTGTGAATTCTGTCCTGTGTTATTACATCCACAGCCTGAGCCTGCAGCTTCCTTGTGTACCTTGGAGTGGCTGAGACCAGATGCTTTACAGGGAGATGTCACATTCATTCGATTCAGAGGAGCATATGGCAAGAGAAAAATCGTTATGACAGTTACTGACCCCAAGAGCAAGTAGCTCTGTTAACCCTTAAAAAAATTCTTTTAACCCCATCGCATATAGCTTCAAGTACTTTATTTAGCTGAATGATTTTCTAATTCTCCTCTATGCTGTATGCAAAAGCAAGGTCTGGATGGATGGCACTGTTTCTCTTGGTGGGATCTCAGGGAGTGGAGAAAGCTCTGACCGTGGCAGGGTGGTTGGCTTGCTGCCCTTCAGGGACTCCTCTCAGGAGTCCCTCCCAGACTTCTCTCTGCCTCTGGATCCAAGAGCTGAGATCCAGCATGGTGCAATTCTGTTTACCTCAGGCAAGCTTGGCACGGCTCCTCTGCCCACCACACTCCGCTCACCACACTTGGCTGAGGACCCAGCACAGCTTACCTGGTGTGCTGGCCGCAGCCCCCATACCCCCCACCCTCCTGCTGCCCTGTGACCCATCCCTGGCCACTGTGCTGCCCTGCAGGTAACACAGAGGAGGCAAAAGCGAAAAGGAGGTCCCTTTACTTCCAAAGGCCCCTTTTAAATCCTCCTGTGTGCTTCACTTTCTGACGAGACCTGGAAGAAAAGAAGTATTGGGGACATAGTCCCTGTTTAGAAGTCACTTCTAGTGTGGTGAGGATGACTTGTTAAAAAAATGTGATAAAGCATCATCTTTAGTGCCACGATGGCTGAGTAAGGGAAGACTCCCATGGCCA
>RJWT010050800.1:0-10788 GCA_004365215.1 Cuniculus paca
AATTGCTCCTGATCCATGCCATTCCACCTAGTGGGTCTTTTTCCTTTCCAGGGCAGCCCACTGCTTTCTGGGTCTATAGTACAAGAACCTCAGTGATGGATCCTCCAAACTCTGGGGAGCCTGTAGGCCATCTCTTCTGTAGGGTGAACTCTGCTGAACAGTTTATGGTGACAGGCTGAGTGCTTCTTTTGGGCTGCAGTTGGAAACTGTAGCTTTTTAAAAATTTAAAAGCCAGTGTTCTATGTCAGTATTCCAAAGAATATATAGGATGCTACTGCACTTTTAGGGAGATTGCTCTTAAATTTTGGAAATATAACATGATGAATGTCCACAGGAAGCAATTTCTCCTGGTATATGGGTTTACAAGGCTGAACATTTTTAAAGGTTCTTTTTGGGAAACAAAACACTCCAACTAATATTTTTAATCCCTGCAACCATGCTGCATGGGGTAAATATTTTTCCAATTCGCATTTTATGCTTCAGTATCACTTTATATTTCTCTTTCAAAACACCAGGATCTTGTTATTATTTAATAAATCAATGTGGTAATTATTTGTTTAGTATGCAGGTGTTGAAAAGGCAAGTTTAAGAGCCACATAGACCTGGTTATGATTCCTGACTCTAAAACTATGAGCCCTGTGACGCTGAGCAGGTATCTTAATGTCTCTGCCACAGTTTCTTCATCTGTAAAATCCAAACAGTAATACTATTGTTCTCAAATGTTGTTTTGAGTTTTAAGAATGATAACAAGGACAGGGATCTATGCAGTGGCTGGTCTGAGATGAGCAATCCACAAGTGTTAGAAGTTGTTGCTGTTATTTTACCACAAATAGAAGGCTACGAGGTACATTTTTCCAAGGACAGTCCTCATTTGCCAGTTGTCTGGCATCGTTATTAGTGGTGTCCTTCTTTGCCCTCAAAAGTGCCTCAGTTTACAAAAAGCATGGAGCTGAAGAGATTAGTGGTTACCCAGGGTAGGGAAAGAGTGGAGGTGAGGAGTACAGAGGAGGACATGATTATTAGAAAAACAACATGTAAAATCTTCCTGTCCATATCCTAATTATAGTGGTGAATGTATGAACCTGCACATGTGAAAAATTGCATGAAACTAACACATTCGCAAATAAGTATAAGTTAAGCTGAGAGATCTTGAATAGATTTATGGATTGTATTAATATTTATCTCAATTATGATAGTGTGCTATTGTTTTATAAGCTGTTTCTATTTGAGGAAACTGGGCAGAGACTACATGGGATCTCTGTATTAATTCTTATAACTCCATGTGTATCTATGAGGATCTCAGAATAAATAATTTAATAAAGAAGGTGTCCTACTTTGGAAGATAAATACCATGGTCAATCCAGTAACAACGCCCATTGTCCCACTAGGGCATAAGCACCCTCTATAAAGGAAGCACCATTGCTTCCTTTAGATGGTTCTGTTTTTCTTCGTAGTACTCATTTCTACATGAGATGCTTATTTTTTCAACAACTATTTACTGACTGCCTATTAGATGGCAGGCTTGAGATCCAGCAGTGAATGAGCTGCTTGTGAAACTAACACTCTAGAGGGGGAAATAAATAATAAACCATGCATTTTATCAATTACTTAATTTGTTGGAAAGTGACCCGTTCAATGGAGGGAAGACACAGAGCAGGGGTGTTAGGCTTCTGAAGAGGAAAAGAACCAACGGGATATTTGAAATAAGAGACTGACACATGCAGTTACAGAGGCTGAGATGTTTCAAAGACTGCAGCTGGTGAGCTGGGGAGCCTAGAGAGCCAGTGGTATAGTTTCAGTCTGATTCCAAAGACCTAAGGAGAAGAGAGCTAGGGGTGTAGTTATAATTCAATAATCTCATATTGGCTTGAGACCAGAGGAGCTGATGTAGCTCATGTAGCTTTCCTGAAAGCAGGAAAGGGCTGACATCTCAGTTCAAGTGGCCAGGCAGGAAGAGTTCTCTTGTACTCAAGTCAGGCCAGAGTTTCTCTTCTACTCGAGTCTTCAGTTGACTGAATGATGGCCATCCCCTGGGGAGGATCATCTCCTTTCCTCAGCCCATGCATCCCACTGTTCATCTCTTCTAAGATCACCCTCACAGACACCCAGAGTAGCACTGGGCACCTTGTGATCCAGCCAGGTTGACTGGCGGATTAACCATCCCAGCAGGACAAAGGGGAACAGATGTGTGTGTGTGTGTGTGTGTGTGTGTGTGTGTGTGTGCATGCACGCGGGGAGGTGGTGGGGTGTATGAAGTGAGTATCCATGGGGTAGTTACATAGCCTTGTAGAGAAGGGGATATTTTAAAAAAGATTCAAAAGGGGATAAATGGAGCCATTTACTGGCTTATTGCCCATTTTCTTCCATCGGAATAAGAGGTCAATGAAGACAGAGACTCTCTTTTTACCTGTTATACCACTAGTGCTTGGGGCATGGTGGATTCTCAAATACAGTCTCTTGGTCACTGATGGTGAGCCTTTTAGAGATCCAGTGCCCCAACTGCAACCCAAAACCCACTTATTTATCGCCAAGTGCCAACCCTGCAATTAAACCTGAATACTGAGGTTTTAGTTCAGAAAAAACAACCGCTGTCCAGTGCTCAGCTGCTGGGGCAACGTGGCTCCTGTGCTGACGGAGAGGGCTCCACATGCCCGCTGCAGCAAGCATGTCACAGGCTCCCTGTCACTGTTCTATGTGAATGGGGAGCTGATGAAAGATGGGGACTGTGGTTTATTTCAGGTATGCTTTTTGTCCATGCTTGTGTATCTAAAGTAGTCAGTTAGTGTTGTTATGATGGTTTTTCATGAGTTTCTATGATTGTTTACAATCAGGCAATGGTAAATATCACTGAGGACATGGGCTGACTTGTTCTGCTAGATACCGCGTCCTTAGTTCTTCAGCACTTAGAAGAGTTCCTGGAACATACACGATACATACACAGTTAATAACTGTTATTGTCCAGAAACGCTCAGGAAAGGGGACTGAGGCTCAGAAATACTGAGTGATTTAAAAATGGTCTGGCCAGAGAGCAACAGAACTTGGGTTTAAACTTGGGCTTTCTAATCCTCAAATCAAAATATTTGATGTATATCTAAGTGCTTTTAATGTTGTCCTGCAGTGTCTCGTCTGGAGATGGCCTCTCTTTCTCCCTGCCCTGCTCCTCCCTTGGGGCATTTAGTTTTCTATGTTGTGGTGCTATGTCTCCCAAGGGATGGGTGGTCAAGTTATGTTGAGTTGTCAATGCACATACCTCTCAGAGAACAGCGTCTCCTCCAGATACCACAGGGGCCACCTTCTCACAGTGACAGGAGCAGGAAGGTAACACAACCTCTTGGCCACCGTCGGCTTTTTCAGACAGTAGTGCCGTTCAGTTTGAAAGCCTCCAACAGGAAGTTGCAGACTTTTAAAACTAATTTGGTGTTTATTCAACTTTGCAATCACTTCTATGTACTATCTGTGTTTCACACACCGTGAAACAGCGCTACACTGTGCAATTGAATTAGTTGTACAGTGACTCAAAGGCATTAAACAATGACTTTGATATTTTAAGTACTGACTAGGAGGGATTTTTAATTCCTTCCTCATAATGAAAGCAACAAAAAAACCCAGTTACACAACCCTGGAACACTTATTCTCTTTTCTATTCTGGGTGGACCCCACTGAGACAGAAAAAAAACCTCGGAGCATTTAGTTTGCTTAATGGCAGAAGAAAAATTAAACAAGCATAGACGTGCAACCTTAATGACACCCAGCAACACGAGAATAACAGTTCCCAGCTTCTAAAACCTGTTATTTAATATAATGGGTAAATCTTGTGGGAGATTTTCAGGTGCTGCTGAGTCTGAAAAAAACAGCTACTTCGTGAGGAGGGGCAGGAGCAGAGCAGGGCAGGAGCCTGGTTAGTGCTGGTGGCTTCGGGAAGTCTCAGAGTGGAAACTGAGGCAGGCAGGGGCTGGTCTCCTCCCTGAAGCCGGGCCCTCCTGAAGACAGCATTCTGGCTAGGTTGGGTCCTGGGACTGTCGGCTCTGCCAGGGACAAAATGGAGCTCTTCACAGAAAGCCTTTCTGGAGGTGCTAGTGACAGGAAGGAAAAAGAGGGGTGAAGAAAAAAAAAAAACTCAAACAAAACCCACAGCCAGTGAATTAGTGTTGTGGAACTACGAGCATTAGCTGGTAATATTTCAGGGCAAAGCACCTAAGTGATGATTCACATCTGACGATAAATACCCGAATAGCTGTTGAAAGCTTGTTTGATTTTCACAAAGAGGTTTAAACAAACATTCGTTTGTTCATTAGTCTTAAGCAGCACTTTTATGGCAGGGGATGGCATTAAACCTAACATACATCCGTGACCAAGATATTCGGTGGTTTTAAAGATGAGGACGCGAAGCCATGCATATCGTTTATGCGGAGCAGCCTTGGACTACCTGTAATAGAGTGAGATACAGTTATTATGGATTAATGCTGTGAATCTTCATCCAGAGAGAGAAAACAAACAGGCAAGAAGGAAGACCGTGTCTTTGGAGATAAAGACTTAGAGGGCCCTCTATTCTGCAATTGTTATTGAGTTTGCATAAACTCATTTTGTTGTTGTTGTTGTTGCATAATTTTTAAAAATGCAAGTGGTTTAAATCTGTTCCCTGAGGTAATTTATGCTAAACTGGTATTTTACCACCGTAAATTCCTTGCTTATGGCAATCTCCACTCGGGTGGCAGGTCGGTCTAGGTTACTGAGCAAATGGCCACTTCAAAATTTTTAGGGTAATTGCCTCTATAACTCGTTTAGCACAGGCGCTGTCAGGAAATCTCTAATTGTCATTGATGCCTCTGTTCCCCTTTTCCCTGCTTTTCTCTCGCATTATTGTAGTAGTGATGGCCATTCTCTGCTGCAGGATAACTGTTACCTTTCATCTTCTGCAGCACCTGGGTTTGGTCCCTGTTAAAGCCTTGCTTCACAAAAATGGGTGACTTGGTTGAGCCTGTTTCTTCCCTGGCCAGGTCTCCATCCTCGGTTACAAAACCATCCATTGAGAAAAGGCAAGTCATGGTAATGGGCTTGGGACAAAATGAAGAATCGAATTACAATTAGCCAGTTCTCCTTTATCTTTTTTTTCTGTTTTGTTTTGTTTTAATGAATGCTGAATCGGTTGTGAGCAATTTCAGTAGTATACTTCTGTCTCTTCTCTCATCTGTCATGTGCGTGGGCATGGAACTCTGGTAGAAAAGAAGTCATTGGAATTATACGTTAGACTCATGGCCAGGAGCTCCAATTGATATGTCTTCTCTTATGGGGATTTTTCATCAAAGTGCATCATAAAATATGTTAAATACTCAGCTCCTAAATTCAATTCATTAATTATCTTGCTTAAAATATACTTCAAATATATCACATTTGACATCATATGTCACTGATAGCAGAGGTAAATGATAACACTTAAAATCAATAAATATTTTAAATTTATTTTGCTTATTATGGTTGTCGTAATATTTTGACATGGAGGGCTGACATGTCAACAACGTTGCTATCAAGAGGTAAAGCAATGGCATTAAACTGTCTTCCTGCTTGTGCTAGTGCTGCACGGTAAAGTGGGCCCATGGGGGAAATAGAGCTAAAAATCTCCAAGGAAGCATCTGCTTGTGGAGTCATACAGGTCATCAGTGAATAAAGCAATCTGAACTCAACACAAAAGCTGAGGGAAAGAAGTCCTCACATGAATCTGCTACCTTCTCTCTCAGAGGATTAAAAAATAGTAAGAACTAAAATGTATGGAGTGTGTTCTGTGTGTCAGAACCTGTGCGCTGTGTTTCACGTATTTTACCTAATTTCCTCCTATGAGGCAGAAGACTTTTATCCCTGATTTATAGATGAGGAAACTGAGGCTCCCAAAGTGTAAGTAGCATGTGCAGGATTATAGAGCCAGTACATGGTAAGGCTGTCTTGAATGAGGATCTATGTAATTAAATGCCTGGCTCTGCTATCACACACCAGAGCCATCCCTGGAATGTGCAGTTTGGAGCTAGAATTGATTTTGGCTTTTGCACTCTCCAGACTTCCCACCCAAATCTTTCCTTATTCCCAGGCCTTTGCCATTTCTTTTTTCTTTTTCTTTTTTTTTTTTCCGGCACCGGGGATTGAACTCATGACCTTGCGCTTGCCAGGCAGACGCTTAGGCCACTGAGCTAGATCCCTGGCCCCTTTGCCATTTCTTAGTGCTGCACAATGATGTATTATAACCTGAAAGTAAACAAAGGGCTGGATTTGAGAAAATACTTACATATACTTGGACAGAATTGGCTCAAAGGCAACCAATGCTCTTTGTCTCCAAGCATTAGAGATTAAAGTCAGAGTCAAAGGAAACTCCAAGAAAGGAGGACTTGAACGCTAGGCTTTCCTGCCATGTATTTCTGACACAGGTGAAATCAGATATTTTTCAAAGGCTGAATGTAGGTCCGACCCTGCTTGAATTAAGCACCAAGACAATGAGTAGGAGATGTGACTTGGTATCCTATGCAGCAGCAGTATTTTCTGTCCCATTAATTAAAGTCCAGTAAAGAGTTCCTAGCAAGTAGAGCTATAGTTTCTGTACCCGAGTCCCAGTTTTGTGCAGAGTGGGTGTGCAACCAATGTCTTAGTTACTTTTCTTTTTACTGGAACAAGATACCTGACATCTATAACTGAAGCTGGGGAGGTTTATTCTGGCTGGCTGCAAGGCAAGACGGTATGGTGTGGGAGCACGGCCGAAGAATAGCTGCTCACTGTGGCAGCCACAAAGCGGATTGGAGGGTCAAGGGAGGAACCAGGAAGGGAGATAAACACTTTCAGTCATGGCTACAGTCATCCGCCTCTTCCAGGCAGACCACACCTCCTAATAACGAGTCAGTTACTCTGCCCCCGCCATATCCAGCCACTTTCCAAAGCTTCTGCCTCTGCTTTGGGGTGACATCCGATATAAACCATAACAACCGGTATTCTTTGAATGCAGTTGTTCAGTCACTGCTAAAGATTAGCAGCTTATTCTTACCCATACCTTTCATTTCTCAAGAACTGGTTTGCTTACAAAGTAATTTTATTTTCACTCAGGGGTCTACCCAAAACCTTTATAACTAGCGTTGGGAGTTGAAAGTTAGTCGTTCATTCAAGTAATATTTATTTAGTGCTTTTTTTTTTTTTTGACAGGGTTGCTTGGGTTGGGCTCGAATCTCTAATCCCGCCTCAGCCTCCTATGGTACTGGGATTACAGCCTTGTGCCCCCACACCTTCCTCCATTTAGTGTTGTTTTCATGGACTGGACTCTGTGTGAGGCGCTGGGAGTAGAGCAACTGTGAATAGGATACACTAGTGGGGGAGATAGACGGCAGTCAACTAATTAGAGTTTTCTGCTTACCAATGCGATGAGTCTGATGAAGGAATCTTAAGTGATGTGGGGCCTATGACAGGAGAACTTGATCTAGACTGGGAGATCCATGAAGGCTTTCTTGCAGAAATGATGGTTGAGCTGAACTGTTCAGGATCAGTGAGAATTAACTAGCTGAGCAGGGCAGTGGTGGGAGGGAGGGCAAGCAGGCATTCCAGGGAGAGAGTGCATTGGTGAGCACAGTGGGATCAGAAGGAGCTCACTGGTGGTCTCGACAGAAACCAGATTAGTTTAGCTGGAATGCAGGTTGGATGACAGTAAGGCAAGATAAGACTTTTTTTCCCTAAACTAGCCATGACATTTGATGGACAATAAAGGAAATTTACTGATTCAACAAACGGAAACATACAGCAGTAGTATGGCTTTCGTTAGAACTTCATCTTTCTTCCTCTCTGGTTGCCTGGACTTTATTGGCCCCAATAATTGACCTGTATCTCCTATGTTCATTAAATAGCTGCAGCAGCTCCAGCCCTCATACCTGCTCTCTACACCATCCAAGAAGAAAGAAACTTGGCAGAGCATTCCTTATAGTAGGCTTGAGACTCAATCTGCTTGAAATAGTGGTGATCACATGCCTTACCCTGAACCGTGCACCATGTTGGAAGCACAGAGATTACAAAACAGAAATTAGCATTGCAGGGAACTGCCTGATGCTTGGTGGGGAGGCCACAGTGTCCACTGCAAGGCTGAAGGTGGGCTTGTGCTACAGAACTTGGAATTTACTAAAACCACAAGGAGTAGTGAAAAGATTTGCAACAGGTCAGCAACATCATCAGATTGATTATTCAAAAACATCATTATGAATCCACTCGATATGCCTGGTATTTCTAAGAAGACAGCCATGGTCAGATAAATAAACAAATCATTAGGTTAGGAACAGAAATATAAATCACTATTTTTCTAGTAGTATTTTTTAGTAGTCTACCTAATATTAATATTAGCTAGTAATAATTAGTTAGGTACCATTAACAGAGCTTTGAAAACATTATGCTTGATAATCTTCACTATGCTCTTATGAGGCAGGTCCTGTCACTGTCCTGTTATTGTTCTCATATTGCTAATAGGAGAGCTGAGGTAGAGAGATGAAATATTTCACCCAAGGTTGAACTACTAGTAAATAACAAGATGGTAGTTGTGTGTCTTAAAGTATTTTTTTATTTCCTCTAAACTCTAGAATATGTGTGGGTGGGTTTAAAACTGAGTTTTTATTTATTTGCCAAATAATTATTGAATAGAGTCTTATGCCAGGATTCAAAAGAATCTGCCAGCATTTAAAAAAATTATTAATAATATATGCACTTACTAATTATTAAGGATATATGTACTTACTAATTATTAGGAATATATATACAGCATATACTTACTAATTATTAAGAATATATATATGTATGCCATTTGAACAATTTTTGAGTGTACCAATAAATGGCATTAATTACATTCACAATGTTGTGTAATCATCATCACTATTTATTTCCAAAACTTTTTCACCACTCCAAGCAGAAACTGTAATTATTAAGCAACTATTCCCTATTCTCTCCTCCTCCAGCCTCTGGTAACCTCTCATCTACTTTCTGTCTTTACGAATTTGCCTATTCTAGATATTTCCTATGAGTGGGATCATGTATAGTATTCTTTTTTGTCTGGTTTCTTTCACATAGCATGTTTTCAAGGTTTACCCATGTTATGGGATGTATTTAAACTTCATTCCTTTTCATGGTTGAATAATCAGCCAGAAATTTGACAAAACTATTTTTGTTAGTACAGTGATTACAAAATGGATAGAGTTGAGTAATTATACTGTTAAGCAAGAATTGTATCGGTGTTCCACCATCCACATGATACTCTATGGTCTTAGCTTTGCTTGTCCAACTCAGGAGACATTTGTGGTTGCGACTATCATCTCTGACAAGATCTTGGAAATTAATTACACCAAACCTCCTCAAGAAGGCAAATACTAGAATTTTCCCTGCTTGCCTCATCTATTAGCACAATACCTTAAATACAAGGTACTTAAAAACATCTGTGGATTCAAATTTACTTTAGCAATTTTTTTATCAAGTGTTTTAATGTTTCAGACACTGTGCTAATGGACAGAGGTAAAACAGAAAGCTAGAGAAATGAAGCTCCTATTCTCTTGGATACTACCTCCCCTCCAGGTGCTAGGTAAGGATGAAAAGAACAGGTGCTCTGAGAGTTATGTTTTCCATTTTTATACCTTTTTTGCTTCAGAAAAAATATTCACAAATATTAGTTCATTTAATGCCATAATGTTTGACATTTAATTACTTTTGAAAACCGATGGCTATTTTTTAGTATATGCCAAATGAGACAGATCCAAATGAGACAGATTTAGAAGAGTTTATTTGGTTAACCGTAAGATAACCACAATGTTATAAAGTTTGGATTTCATGTAGTGGCCAATGATGCACCAATTCTTTCAGAAGAAGCATTTTCTTTAAATCTAAAATTAATTTGCATAGAAGACAGTGCTTCTCAACCTAGGTAGAAAATGGCCAGTTTTTGCCACACTTAAAAGATTCTCAGCAGTTTTCCTTCCATGTCATGGACCTAACTGATAACTCCAGGCTTTCAGTTAAAAGGGTGCCTTAAAACAAAGTCCAGAGCACATACTCATGGCTTCTCCTGGGTACTGTCTGTCCCTCTGCCAGTGCCAAGAGCTATGAAGGCTCTTAGTGCTCAGAGTTTCGGCATTTCTTGAGTAGGTTTCCTGAGTTCACCAGACTTAACTGTCGCCTGGTACTGCCCTACTTATTTGGTTGTCAGCAGTGACCTAGTGGAAGAGAGGATAATGCAATGATAGCTGCCACACGGGCCTCAAGAATTTTCCATTTCGTTATGGAGTTGGAAGTGTTGGTCTCTGCCTTCATTTGTCACAGCCTTCCCACTCGAGATCTGTGGAAAGGAGATAAATGGAAACAACCCACATTTAACCAGACAGTGACTGAGATGAGATGGTCTTTCAAAAATCTTCTAGTAAGCACTTAGATCCTTGTGATTGCCAAGGAAGGACTGACGGAATCCATAGAAAGCAATATGCAGTATCATTTATAAGATTCAAAAGCTAATACAGTTACCAAAGTGTTTATTGTCCATATTATGAAGAATATTACATTCGAACAAGCTTGCACGAGCAAATGATGCAGAAGGCAGAGAAAACTCTTGATATGGAAAGAAGTTCTAGTTTGGTCTGGTTTTTAGAAATTTCAACCGCAAGCCATTTTCCAGAGGATATCAGGAGTCAAGCATTACATCATCTAAAGAATCTTTCTGGGCCGGGGATTTAGCCCAGCGGTTCAAGAATCTTCTTTGGTTGTTTAGACCCTGATCAGCTAAGATTTGGTTCTCTTTACTTA
>RJWT010050801.1:0-10779 GCA_004365215.1 Cuniculus paca
TTGCACATATTATAGTTAAAGGATTACCTGTTTTAAACACAGGATATGGTGGTGGGTTGCTTACAGGATAATGATAGGATCTTTTTCTTCATCTAAAGCCCAATTTAAAAAATTTTTTAGAAGTCATTTTTATTTATAACAAATATACATAGCAGGGCATGGGGGCACACACTTGTGATCCAAAGCTGAGGCAGGAGGATTCCAAGTTTGAGGCTAGCTTAGGCAACTTAGCAAGACTCTGTTTCGAACTTTAAAAAAAACTTTAAAGGACCAAGGATGTAGCTCAGTGGTGGAGTCCTTGAATTCAATTCCTAGCATCATTAAAAAAAAAAGAATGTTGCACATTTTTATATAAATAGGTTTTTATTGGGAACATGTAGATTCTGCATTCTTCGGTATTTAGCGTAATTATATCAATGTTCAAGTTTTACTTATTTTAAATTAAGTCCCAGGGGAGTCCAGAGTGTGCCCCTTTCAGTTCTGTGATGCTCCAAGTGACTTCACTGGGAAATTTCCCCTCAGGGTGGCTAGCTTGGCCTGCCCGGTAGCTTTCAGACTTCTCACCTCTAGAACTGTGCATAAAAAAATTCTGTTGTTTCAAGTCACTGAGTCTATGGTGGTTTATTCTGGCAGCCGTAGGCAACTAATATAGGTATCTTAAATGGGATCCTGGAACAGAAAAAGAACATTCAGGAATAACTAACAAAATCCAAATAAAACCTGGAGCTCAGTTAATGTCATGCCGATATTCATTCATTGCAAGAAGGTATCATAGGGTCTGAGTCTGTTTGACCTGCTATAAGGAAATATCACAGGGGAGGCAGCTTATAAACAACAGAAATGTATTTCTTATGGTCCTGGAGATGGTCCTGAGATATCCAGTCGAAGGTGCTGGTAGATTCCGTGTCTGGTGAAGGCCCCTTTCTCTTTGATGGTCACCTTGCTGTGTCCTCACTGGCAAAACTCCCCTTCCCTGAGGCCACTAATCCCCTCCTTAAGGCATTTGCCCTTAGGACTAAATCACCTCTCAAAGGCCACTCTTCTAAATACCTTAACCTTGGGGTTAGGATTTTAACATAGGAGTTGGGGATGGGAATAAACATTGAGACCTGCAGCACACAGTGATGTAAGATGTTAATGACAGAGCAAACTAGCTGTGGGCTATATGGGAATTTGGTATTATTTGTACATTTTTCTGTAAATCTAAACTATTCTAAAATTTAAAAATGTATTTTACAAATTACATAGGGAAAAAGCCCTGTAATCTGCCCCAGGAATAGTGCTGACCTAGACTACAGGCTCCCAGCAGGAGGGCACCAGGGCCAGGAGTTGACCATCTGCCTGTGTCTATCCTATCAGCCCCTTCTTCTCATGGCCTGGTTCTCACCTCTCCTGTGCCTCCCTTTAATTCAAGCTCATGCCTTTGGCTGAATATTGATGAGTTCTGATCTCTTCCAAACACATGCAGAACATCATGTGCTTGAATCAACTTCTGATTCAGAAGCAGCGAGACCCAAGACTTAACAGGGCCATGATCATCATTTGGAGGGTGGCTGCCCCCACCCCGGCCTTTCTGAGAGTGTTACACCCACAGTGTGGACAGCGTCTGTCACTGCATTTATATGTTTGAATCATGAAACTCCTAAGAGTGATTCACTGAACTAGGGCAAGGCCAAGTCCATGTTCTTGCCAATATCCTCTCAGATTCCCGAGAAAGAATATGAATTATGAAATCCAGAAATGGAGCTGGGAGCTGAGTCACCAGGCTGGGGCTATCTCAGAGCTGAGCTCATGCCCACCCTTCCTGCGGGCCAGTTGTCCAGCTTTGCTTTGGATTTGATGAGAGTTGACTTATTTCCAGAAAGCTCCTTTAACCTGAGCTAATTTGGAAGGTTCCTTTTTGTAATCAAAAGGACATTGCCTAGGATAGCCACTTTACTACACTTCCCCTCATTTTGCTTGGGATAAAGTGGTTGTTTATTTTTTGCTTAAATCCTGTCAAAGATAAGACTGTCACTCCCTCTTGGTGCAATCAATTTAATTAGAAAGTTCCACTTTTTAGAATTTTTAAAAAAAATTTACATCAAAAAGTGCTTCATTTTGCCATTCTGATTCAGAAGCAGTGAGAAGTCTCCTTTCACGCTTATTGTTCTTTTTGCTTACTTACCAAGTAATACTTGTTATTATTTTTAAAAGTCAGATTGTACACATACCTTATAGGAATATTCTAGTCCCTTTTCCACCTGGCAGCCCTTCAGCCATCTGAAGATGGTAACCACCCAGATTCCCCTTTCTGAGCTAGGGACAGTTGTTCATCACATAACACACAGCAGGGGTTCAGAATTTGCCCCAGACTTGGTTGTAGTTGCTCTGCATTCTTCTGCAGACAGCACAGGAGTCATGAGCAACTCCAAGATCCAGCCAGAACATGGTGTGCTAAGTATGACCTCATGGGTGGAGCCACGATGATGCAATGGGACAACAGGAAGGATACGGCCTTGGGAGGGGGCACCAGCAAGGCCAACTTGTGAGGAAGGAAGAGGCTGCAGAAGCCAAGTGGTTGCTTCAGGAACCTTGAATCTGAGGGCCTGGGCTTGGGCGTGAAACTCTAGGAGAAACTGTCACTGCGGGAGGGAAGGGGAGAAAGCTCTGTCCCAGATCGTAAAGGGGCCTGGAGATGGGGTACAGCAAGGATGGGGTGGGTAGGACCTCATCCATTGGGACATCCTGCCTACCTGCCATCGAGGGTGGCAGGCCGGTCCAAACTTCCCAGGAGGTCACTTTCAGTCCCAGAGGTGGGAGGGGATGGCTGCTTCAGTCCAAGTTCTCCCAAGACGTGGAACCGTGGAGCAGGAGGAGCCATGTTGAGTGAGACTGTGTAACCGGGGTGAAGGGAAGGCCAGCATGCCGGGCACTCACTCGGTGCATGAGGATAAAGGCTTTCAGAAAAGAGACTCTGAAAGGAAAGTCTGCTCTTGAATGAAATCCTGGCTCTGCCCTAGCAAAATATTCCAGTGAGGAAGGAAAGGCAGAGGTGATGAGAAATCAACCTGGCTATAAATGAATAGCAGGAACCTTGCTCACAAGCTCAGAATTTTAAAATAACAGGCACCACAATCTGACTGCAGGACACTGAGCCAGCATAGAAAGCAGCTGGTTGTTCAATATCATTGTCCCCCTTGTCTTCTTTAGTAATAACTAACACTCCATCTGCATCCATCGCTTCTTAGGATAAAGCCTACATTTCCAAGCCTTTCCTACAGCTAGACAGGCATGTGACTGTGTTCTGGCCAAAAAGGTGAGCAGAGGTCAAGCAGACAGCCTCTGAATTGTGCCCTTAGAAGAGGGGTGGGCAAACATGTGACAGAAAGTTCAACATCTCTGGCCATTAGAGCAATGCAAATTAAAACAACACTGAATTTCCATCCTACTCCACCAAGAATGGCTTCCATCAAGAAATCAAACAACAAATGCTGGTGAGGCTTCTGCAGAAAAGGAACCTTTTTACATTGTTGGCAAGAATATGAACTAGTACAACCACTATGGAAGTCAGTATGAAGAGTCCTCAAGAAATTCAAACTAGAAGTTCCATTTGACCCAACTATTCCCCTTCTAGGTAACTTCTCACAAGACTTAAAATCATCATATTATGGTATTACATGCACACTCATGTTTATAGCAGTACAATCATAATAGTTAAATCTTGGAACCAGCCCATACACCCATCAACAGGTGAATGAGTAAATAAGATGTGGTATTTGTAAACAGTGCAGTACTGTTGTGCCATAACGAAGGATAGACTTGAGTCATTTGTAGGAAAATCAATGCACCTTGAGACCATAATGTTAAGTGAAATGAATCAGACACTTGAGCTTAATGATCTTATGGTTTCTCTTTTATGAGAGATGCAAAAGATAAATAAAGAGCAAAAAGAAAGATAGGTAATAGGAAACAGGAAGGTAGATCTTTCAAATGGAAAGGGGACCAGGATGTGGAGGGAGGGAAGCAGGAGAGGAGATTCAGAAGGGGACGAGAAGAGAATTGAGATGTCTTATGTACCTGCTTCAACTGCCCATGAGGCAAGTGGTTGTTATGAACAGCAAACATGCACTAATAAAAAATAAAAATTTAAAAAAAGAAGAGGGTGGGCAGGTTTTTCCTTAAAGATTCAGATAGGAAATACTTTAGATTTTGTGGGTCGTGTTATCTCTACTGCAACTAACTACTCAACTCTGCCCTTGTAGTTTGAAAGGGGCTGCAGACAATAAAAACTTAAATGAGAGAAGCTGGGTTCCAATAAAGTTGCAAGAGCAGGTGGCAAGTCACGACTAGAGTTTGCTGACCCCTGTCTTGGGTGAAGGGCCTCACTGTCACATCTTGGTACCATGCCATGCCAAAGGCAGAAAGGAAGGCTAGCCAGGTGAGACCATGAGGTCAAAGGCGACATCCTAGGGATAGAGCCCTTGATGACTTTGCTGTGCTCAGCAGCTATGACAACAGACTACTTGACAGGGCTGCATTTTTGCTTCATTTGGGTCTTTATTGGAAATTGCTATTGCATGCACTCTGCCCACAGACAGAGAGAACCAGAAAAATGATAAGGAGCAGGCTTGTCTCTTTCTGGAAGGATTCCCCATGAATGAATGGGAATTGAGATATTAATAACGAGATGCCTAGCACTCCTGCACCATTGGTTTTCTAGCACTGTGGGGTTGATATAATCTATTGAAGCCCTAGGTGGCCCGTTCCCTCTGAGAAAGTGCAAACCTGAAGTACATTCCCACTGTCCACCAGGATTTAAGGAAGACGGGACTGGTTTTGCGGTGCACTCCTATAATCCCAGCACTTTGGGAGGCTGAGGAAGGAGGATCCCAAGTTGAAGCCCAGTCTAGGCAACTTAGTGAGACCCTGTCTCAAAATAATAAATAATAAAAAGGGTTGGGGATGTAACTCAGTGTGTGAGTCTGGCCCAGTCTCACCAACCAGATCAGGTTCCCTTGAACAACCTTGAGGTGGCCCGGGAACAGAACCAGCCCTTTGAGCTCCCAAGCGGCTCCTCCTCCCTGCCCAGCCTCACTAGTTTTGCTCAGGCTTTAGGAGCAGGTGTCCAGTCCCACACAGGTCGCATCATGAGTTCTCTCCGCATCACATCTTCCTTCTCCTGCCCAGGCAGGGTCCTTAGTCACCACCCACATGGAAGCCAGGTGTCACCAGCAGATTGAAGCCTGGCTGCCTCAGCCTCTCCTAATGCCAGTACTATGGGTCCTGCAGCCCCATGGACCAAGTGCCTTTGTGGGGAAGCATGAGAAGCTCCCACATGGGCCACCTCTGCTGCTCTGTCCCCATGGACAAAGGACATTATTTTCCTGCAAAACTTCCATCTTTCTTTTCCAGGAAAAAGTAAAAGTCATCTGCAGATGAGAAACTTTTTTTTTTAAGGCTGGGGGTCAAACCTAGACATCTACCTTGAACTACATCCCCAGCCCCCCCCCCTTTTTTTTAAATTTTAAGATAAGAGTCTTGCATAGTTGATAAACTGCCCAGGGTGGCATGAGATCTTCCTGCCTCAGCTTCCCCAGTGCTAGGATCACAGGCAAGCACCACTATATTCAGTTAGGAAACTCAATTTATAAGTGAAAATTTGCTTTTATCCCTTGAACTTTCCTCTCTCTTTGAGATTCTTTTCTACTTTTACAGGGAGCACTTGTTTATAGTCTCATCAAACTTTTTTTTCAAAGCCAGAGCCTCAATTACAGGAGAAATAAACTGTATCAAAGCACACACATTCAAGGGATCTTTTCTTGGGCAGTGCCCAACGGGCAAAAATCTCTAATCTCTTCTCTCCTTTGTGCCTGGAACTTGGCATTACATCAGCGTCAGCTGCTGGGAGCCAGAGTTTGGCCGGGGAGTAGGAACAGAAGCCCGAGGTGAGAAAGAATTCGGGTGTGGATGGTGCGGGTGTGGATGACGTGGGTGTGGACAGTGTGGGTATGGACAGTTGGCTGAGCGATCTTTGGTAAATCATCCTCCCAGCCAAAGCTGTAGTGAATTGCAGGAAGCTCTTGTCTGTGGGTCCCCACAAACTGGTGGGTTTTATCACAGTCTCAGTAATTCATTGGTTCCCTTATAACAGTGAAAACCCTGTAGTTTATGAGCACTTTACCCTAAATCAGGTAGTATATTTATTATTCAGGATTCTTTTGGTTGCAAATGATGGAAAAGAAATCCAATGGCTTAGAAGGAGGGACCTGGGTGGATGGGCTCCAGGGAGAACGGCACCCAGGACTTGGTGACTCCAAGACTCCGCCTCCCTCCCATCTCATCTTTGTGTTTGTGTCTCTCTGCAAGGTGACTGTTTTTTTTTTTTGAGACAGGGTCTCACTATGTGGTGCAGGCTGGCCTTGAACTCATGGCAATCTTCTGTCTCAGCCTCCCAAGTACTGAGATTACAGGCATTTGCCACCACACCTGGCTAAAGTGACCTCTTGTTTATAGAACTGAATTTCTCCCCAGGCTGGGACCGACTGTGGCCATCAAAAAGCAGACTCACTTGTTAGTCTGCTTCTCTGACAGTTAACTGAGGGGTGGGAGTGGAGCTCTTTAATGTGACAGTGGTGCCCCGCATGTACGCTCCTTCAGGCCAGCTGTAAAAAAGGGATGTGGGGACCAGAGCAGCCAGGCTCATTGGGAATAGGGAAGTAGGAGCCAGCAGGACACCGGGGCCAGAGGGGGATCAGAGAGCAGTTCCCCAAAAGAATGGGGTGCTGTTCCCCAAAGAAAGGCAACAATGCTTTCCATTTATCTGTAAAGATTTACAATCTTTAACAGTCTGAGATAATAGAAACAAGGCAAGTTTCACTTTTGAAATCATTTAGAGAAAGGGACTAAGTTTTCTGAACACTTCCTGTGGGACAAGTCCTGTGCACCTGCTACCTGAGTAATCTTTGGAAACTAACCAGCAGCCAGCTGCGCATGTTGGTGGCACACACCTGTCATCCCAGCACTCGGGAGGCTAAGGCAGGATTCACGAGTTCAAGGCCAGACTGGGCTACCCAGTGAGATCAAAGCCAGCTTGGACTACACAGCAAAACTCTGTCTCAAAACAAACAAAACTACACTAGCGAACAGACACACCAAGAGGCAGGTGGATGCTGAGCTGCAGAGCAGGTGTTGCAGTCAGAATCTGCAAGGGAAACAATTTAATACAGGACACATAATTTACAGGTGTATTTATAATGGTCACCCAAAGAGTCAAATGCAAAAGAGTACAGGAAATCTGTCCACACACTAAAGACCCAAAGAATCCAGCTAAGGGCCTGGATCCCACAGCAATGTCCTGCATGAGTCCAGTTGAAGACCTAGAGCCCATGACCGTGCCCCCCATGAGTCCAGCTGGAGGCCTAGAGCCCAGGACAGTGACTTACGCAATCTCTTTCATGGATCTGCACTGGGAAGGACCAAAGGTCAGCGATGGAAGCGAGAAAGTCTGTGCCAGCGAGATGAAGGATCTGTGTCAGCAGGCTGAGGGTTCTGCACTGGAGCCAGGAAGTGACACTCAGAGTAAGGACCAGAGCTCCCCCGAAAGGTACCACAGCCATCCTCAGCAACATCGAGGTCCCAAGCTCCTCCAACAATGAGAACAGCTGAGTTTGTATCAGGAAGCCAGCTTGCCAAGCTCCTCCAGGAGAGCCAACTGCAACAGGAGAGCCAACAGCACCACCTTTTCCTCTCCGGTTCTCCTTTTTATGTTGTTGGCAACAATCCTCAGGTGGGCCATCCACACCCAGCACCACGCTGATTCAGTTCAAGTTGACCATCAGTGGTCATTCCACCACAGGAGGACATGTTGTTCAAGCGCCTACCTCGGTGGCTGAGGCAGGCTGAGTCCAGTGCTGTTTGACATTAACACAAGACTGCCACACTGCAGGAGCCCTGGCGACACAGAAGGGCAGCAGATGGACACAGGCCCACGGTCCAGCCTCCCTGCCACCCTGGCCTGGGTGCTGGACAGGCATGGGGACACTTGTAGGGGACCTGGGCAGGAAGGAGCCAAGCATCCCCACTGTACCCACCCCAGCCCTATGACCACAGTGACTTGACTGTTCCAGGCATCTGCACTTCAGTGTCATAGAACCAGAGCAGCCCAGAACGGGAACCAATGGTGCCCGACCCTTGGGCCCTGGCCACAGGAAGAGGAAACCGAGGCTTGTCTTGTATCATAAAATAGCAAACTGTGCTGCCCTGCCCAGGCGCGGAGAGGTACCACCCTGAGTGTGTGCAATCTGCACACCTCCACCAGGGGTGCTGCTGCCCAGCCCATTAGGACAGCAGGGTCTCCAGGCTCAGGTGACCACGACCACCACCCACTAGTCCAGGCTGAGGAGAGAAAACCTGCAGCCCTTGGAGCTCAGGAAAGGGGCTGGGGCCCAGGAAGAGCTCCCACTTCTTACTCCCCCTGCTTCCTTTTTTCTTTCTTCTTTCTTTCTTTTCTTTTTTGTTGTTGTTGGTGTTGTTGTCCTTTTGAGGCAGGGTCTCACTATGTAGTTCAGGATGGCCTTGAGCTCACTTTGTAGCCCAGGCTGGCCTGGAACTTGCAGTGATTCTCCTGCCTCAGCCTCCCAAGTGCTGGAATTACAGGCATGCACCACCATGGCGCAGCTTCCCTTTTGCTTTTCATTGAAATTGTAGTACTATACATACGCCATTTCTTCAATGGAACAAGACTCTAAGGTTATGACAGCAGTGACAGTGGCAGAAATATGTTTCAGCAATTCCTTTCCCACCACCAACATTCCCCTTCAAACTCTTTTCCTTTCTTCCTTCCTGGTACTGAGGATTGAACCTAGGACCTTCCAACTGAGAGACATTGCAATACTTTTAAAAAAATTTTTATTTTGAGACAGGGTCTTGCCACATTGCTAAATTGAGCAGGCTGTGTTTGAATGTGAGATCCTCCTGCTTTGGCCCCCCGGTGTGCCAGGGGTCTAGGTGTGCACCATTGCACCCGTACCCCCACATTTACCTCAGCTCTTGAGCTTCAGGGCCCTGCTTTCTCAGTTCTGTTCCATGTCTTCTCCCCAGATTTCTTTATGGTCACTCATCTCTATTGTTCCTGCTGTCATTCTCTTTGTTTTAGTTTATAATTTTTTTTATTTCTTTAATTTTTTTAGTGGGGATTTGAGAGAAAACAATGCTAAATGCATGCATTTAATGGGCAGGCCTAGGGTCTTCCTTGAAGGACAGAACAACACCCACACAGAGCTGCGGGGTGAGTTGCACTTTACATTCCTGTGGTTCTTTGGGCAAGATAATTAACCTTTCTGAGCCTCGGATTTCTCATCAGTGAAATGAAAAGACCGCACCTTCTTCTAACTCACAAGGCTGTTGTAAGCATGAATTCTGATACTGCAGGGTTTTGACAAGACCTAGTTGAGTGTGAGGCAGAGATCTGAACCATCATACCAGTTGGGCTAAAAACCAGCATGGCTGCTAAAGGGTTGCCCTTTCAGCCTGTATCCCAGGAGGTAGACAAAGCGTGGGACAGAGCCACACCAACCCCAGCCTGACTCTGATTGTAAGCAAAAAGTAATGCTTGCCAGTCATAAGCCACTAATGCTGTCACTGAACTGTCCTGTAATGAGGGCACAGTGGCAGTCTGAAGTGACCCTGGTACTCCAAGAAGATGTCAGGTGGCCAGGTAAGTTCGCCAGGTGAGAATGCTAGGACCTGTGATCCAGCTCCTCAGGAGGCTGGAGGATCCCAAGTTCAAGGCCAGCCTGGGCAACTTATCAAGACCCCATCTCAAAACAAAACCAAAATCAGACTGGGGATGTAGCTGAGTAGGAGAGCATTTGCCTAGCATGGTGGGAGGGGCAGCAGGGGGAGAGGAGGGTTGAAAAAAGTTCTGTGTTGTTGAAGGTTGATACATGGCAGTTTCTGGCACATGTGACTGCCCCAATCCTGACTGGCGCAGAGAAGGGACTGCAGCCTGGTGGCCTGGAGCTGGCTTTTCCTGCTGTCAGTAGGCTCTGGGGGAGGGGTGTTAGACTGCAAAAGTGACACATTTTCCACGGAGGCACCTGACAGCTTGGTAAGCTTTCTATCTCCACCTGGCCAAAGGCTGAGTCATCACTCTGTAGCCCAGGCTGCCCTCGAACTTGCGGTGATCCTCCTGCCTCAGCTTCCAGAGTGCTGGGATCACAAGCATGTGCCACCACGTCTGGCCCAAAAAAGCAATTTGAAAAACCACTGGATCTTATTGGACTGGGGAGGTCTCTGACCTTCGTCAGTTGAGCCACTTCTTGGTCATTTACATGTGAACTGCATAAAATTCACAGTCATGCACAGTCATGATTATGAACACAGAGATCAAAAAGAAGTTAACTGGTTGTGATGCCACTCTGAGAGGCTGAGGCAGAAAGATCCCAAGTTTGAGTCCAGCCTGGGCAATTTGGCAAGCAACTGTCTCAAAATAAAAAATAAAACGGCTGGTTATGTAGCTCAGTTCAATCCCCAATATCAAAATGACAACAGCAAAACAAAGAAAGAGGAAAGAGAGGACTTTAATCCCAGAAGTTACGCAAGCCTCACCCTCAGGAGACCTGCAACCAGACGTGTTGTGGCACTTGGGGCTCTGGGGCTTGTCTGGGCTGACACTGGGAAGGGATACTATGAGACCTGGGGGGGGAGTTGCATCATGGCCCCAGGTGCCTGGTGTTTCTAACAAAGTGTCTTGCTCCTGAAAACACCGGCTCAGGCTCAGTTGGGGTGGGTTGGCAA
>RJWT010050802.1:0-10794 GCA_004365215.1 Cuniculus paca
CGGGGCAGACCTGTCGTTGGTCACCGTGGGCTTCAGCTGCACGTTAGCAAAGGGGTTCCTGAGGAGAGAAGGGCGGTTTCAGGTCGGGACGGGTGCCGTGCACAGGCTGCACCACTCGGGCTGTCCTGGGACCCTCAGCGGGGGACTAGGATAGGAGACGAGGGGGCAGGGCAGGGCTGGGGCTGGGCCAGGTGCTGTCTGCAGGGCTCGCTGGCCCCCAGTGCGGCTGCCCTCTGCTTACCACACATGCTCTGGGCAGGCAGGGCACCCTCGCCTGCAACTGGGGGTGGCAGGGTCCAGCCGAACCCCTCCCCGCTCAGGGTGGATTTCTGTCCGGCGGGGGAGGGGACCATTTTCTTCTCAGGACTTGAACAGCCCTGGGGAGCATCCACGTCAGTTTTGTGAACCCCCAGTCAGGCCCAGCCCTAAGAATAGAGGGGCTGATGGCCACCCACAAAATAGGACACAGCTCAGCGGACAGTACGAGCCAGCCCAGGCATGCAGGGTGCCCAGGCACGCCAAGGACACGCACACACGACAGACAAGGTGGACACCATGGCCCCTGCAGAGGGCCGGTCACAGGGCAGTTTCCCTGTGGAGGACACAGTGCCTCCTCCCCCCAGGAAAGCCACACCCTTCCCTGCCACAGCTGATGCACAAATAGGACTCAAGAGACAAGAAGTGGAAATGGAACGAGATGAGCACAGACGGGGCGGTGCTGGCCTTGTCCTCACAGAGCCTCTCCCCCTGCGGTCCCTGTTGGGCATGGGGACAATGCAGGGCAGCAGGCAGGAACACCAGGCAGCTCCATGGGGGACAGCACAGATGGTGCGTGGACATGGGGGCTTGAGGCACAGGACCACACTCCGGGGTGAGCAGGCTTGGGACTGGAACTGTTACCTGGAGAGGGGTTACCTCGGGCCCAGCAGGGTCCTCGAGCCTGGCGGGTCAGTGGCAGGCACTCCGTCCGACATGCCCCAGAAGACCCACACGGGCGGGGGCATCACCCCGCGTTTTTGAGGACCTTGTGTTTTCTAAAAATCTGTAACACTGCGACTGTGAAGTGGGCAAAGGATGAGACACCGAGAGCAGGCTGACAGGGTCGTGTGGTGTTTCCCCTCCGGAATGCTGTCTGCACATCTTGTGGCTCTGTGGCTGGCCACGTCTGGGCTGCAGCATCCGGGATTAAAGGCCACTGCCGACTACCCACAGCATCGGGGTCTGCAACACCCTCTGTGACTCTGGGCTGCACAGCTAAGCTTCAGGCCCTCACCTGCGGGCTAGGTAAGGGATGCCCGGGGCTCCCAGGTGAGGAGCCTGTTGTCCTCAGCAAGGCCTACCAGCTGCAGGCCCAGTGCAGGGCCCAGGCCTGCCCCCTGGCTCCTAGAAGGCTCTCAAGCCCAGGCTTAAGCAGGTCTGTGGGGACAGGTCTCCCCTGAAGGGCCTGGGGCAGCAGGACAGGACTTACTTGGGTACCAGAGCAGGCGGCCAATTGGACTGGTGCCCAGGGCAGAATGGCCAAGTGTCCTGTGGGAGGCGCCTTCCTTCTGCCCCAGCTTTGACTCATACCCCCGACTCTCACTGAAAGATGCACACTGCCGGCCAGGAACATGCCAGCGCAGAGGGCAAGAGGCCCTGTTCTCTGCCCCACATATTCTTTGCTCTACCCTCCCGACCTGGTGGGGGCCATGCAGAGAGAGCACCGTGAGCTTTGACCAGTGGGGGCTTGGGACCCTGAACGTGGTCAAGTCCGTCTGAAGAGCAGGGTGGTGGCAAGACCTCTACTCTGCACACAGCCAGACACAGCGCAGGGCTCCTGAACAGTCTGAGAGCAGGTGCCTGTGAGGACACCCCAGAGCGCACCCGTGTGACCCTGCAGAGGTCAGGGCCCAACCCTGAGATGGCAGAAGGCCCAGATTTGAAGCCTAAAGTCACTTCAAAGCCTGTGTGTGTGTGCCTGCCAGGTAGGTCTGTCCCCTCTGGAAGACACGCTTCCTTCCCAACACACCGTCCAGCAGACAGGCAACAACAAACCTCCAAGGGACAGGCCCAGCCACGTGCCGTGCCCGGCAAAGGAGTGTCACTAAGAAGTGTTCAAGAGTGGGAGGACCCAGAGATGGCACGCTGAGTCAGGACAGTCGTGAGGGCTGGACGAGCTGGGCGAGCTGGCCTTGGGACACAGGAGTGAACAGTGGCACAGAGCAGGACTCTGGGGCCAGATGTGACTACTCAGAGGGTAGGCTGGGGATGCTGCCAGGGCAGAAGCAGGGTGGGCAACCCTTGTGCCCACTCAGAGCCAAGAAAGACTGGGGAGGAAGACCTCAGCCCTGTGGGCAGCAGTCCGCAGGGGACGCTGACTCTCTGCCGCCGCTCCCGCTTGTCCCCCAGTCTCACAGAGCCTAAGGACACTGCAGGCTTTAAGGCATCATTTTCTGATCAACCACTTGAACGAGAAGCAGGGTGACTCTGAGGGCAAAGATCACCACAAATGTGTCCAAGCCTTCAGGGGACTTCTAGGAGAATCAGGCTGCTTCTGGCATCCTCGAAGTGGGGCCCCCCTGGGCTCAGGCGTGTGCCGTGGGCCTCTGCTGACCAGCGGTGTGGGTGGCAGACTGGTACCAGCCCCTCTCCCAGGGCCCTACCCTTGGGGTGAAGCTAGAGAGTGAACAGTGGGGTGCATCTGTCAAGCAACTGCAAGTGGCTTCCGATCACCCAAGGCCAGCTGCCCGTGGGGGCAGGAGACGGCCTGAGGTATTGCGGCATGGTGCCAGGCTGTCTGCCAGCAGTGCCTCACTACTGCACCCATGTCTGTCCGGCCCAACAGAAGCCTTCTTGAATCTTCGGTCCTCCTGGGCCTTGCAGGTGAGGGCGGCATGGCCCCAGCTGGCTCAAAGGGACCTGAGGGCAGCACAATGGGGGACTCTGAGGAGGGGCTGGCATGCCAGCTCTCAGCAAGCATCTTATGTGCAGAGAGCTGGAGGTGGCACGAGCCACCCTGCCCAGGGTCAGCCAAAGACATTTACATCCCACCCGCAAACTTCAGGAACATTTTCCTACAGAACTTCCTGCCATTCATGCTATAGCTCCCAAAAAAGGCAAGGACAGAGAAGCAGCGATCCAGGACCTGTCTGAGTACATAGACATGGCGACCATGGTGCTCGGTCAGGGATGCAGGTCCTGGCTTCCCAGGCCGCCCTCATGGTGTTGGGGGACAGTGGGAAGCCCCCTCCCAGCATGACAGATGCACAACAGTGCCTGCTTGGCCTGAGGGTGGGGGCATGGGTGTGCCTGAGGGTGCTGGCCCTTCCCTGGCCCAGCATTGAGGGAAGGGACAGTTGTCACCAGAGAAGAGATTGGAGGTGGCCAGCAAGGGTCCCATGTGTAGTAGTAGGGTACTCCTGAGCCTCTGAGATGGTGTCTCAGACCATGGGAGGCATGAGGGGATGCAGACAAGGTAAGCGCAGAAGGTAACAGGGCCCGATCCTTCACCCAAGACCCTGACCCTGAGCCCAGCCCTCTCCCCCCAGCTATGATACTCACCAGGCCGGGCTCAGACCACCACAGCCCCAGAGGACCACCCACACCCGCTGCTGCCTCAGGCTGGGTTGCCAGTGTCCCCCTTTGATCATAGCTGAAGCAGCAGGGGCAGAAGACAGGCAGAGGCCAGGCCAACCCCACACCCAGAAGCAAGGGCAGTGATGGGGCAGACAGGCAGAACCACAGACTCCAGGCTGAAGGAAAGAGACCCATGAGCCCAAGGAGGGAACGGCTATTAAGAAGGCCCAAAGCGAGGACCAGAACCAGGCCAGGGTTCTGTCCAGAGCCACTGCAGATGCGAAATGGGCACAAGAAGACCAGGGCAACTTACTAACTAGTCAGGGCGGCTCAAAATCTGGCCACTTCCACACTGGCACTGCAAGGAAACACAAGGCTGGTTGGTGGAGCTGGGCTTGGGGGAGGGAGTCTGAGGACTCTGCAGGGAAGCTGGGTCAACTCGGTTAGCACAGGCTGCCAACAGGAGACCCAGAGCACGCTGTTCCTGCTCCCTGTGGGTCTGCATCAGGCCGCACGAGGTCCTGCTCTCTCCTTGAGGGGGTGGACACCCCAGGCACCATCAACAAGCAGGGTAAAGGTCTAGCTGGGCCCACACTGCCCGCAAGGCCAGGTCAGGCCAGCCCGTGACCGGATGCGCTGTGAGCAGCCTGAGAGCTCTGTGCAAACTGACCACGGGCCGCAGGGTGGGGAGCACGGAAGTGTGGCCTTTCACACAGCCCCGACCTGCGCCGGGGACTGGAAGGAGGCTCCCGACCCAACTGGATGCAATAAATAAAACTTTTATTCAAACAGTTAACTGCAGTACAGGGCACAATTCAGGTTTAAAAAAAAAAAAGAAAAGAAAAAGGAGAGGAAAAAGGAAAAAAATATTTTTAGCACTTTACATCTTCATACAAGTTTTGCTGTTTTATGTCTACATTCATCCATTGCGCATGGAATCCCCTGGATTTGAAATCTTTTTAGCAAAGTGAGAGCAACACGAAGGTTCTTTACACAGGTCCAAGCTCTGGCTACGATTTCCTTAAATATAAAACAGGTCAGTCTGTGCCTGACCCACTGCTCACAACACTACCAGGCCACGTCCTGGTCCTCGGCAGGCAGGCAGGCAGGCAGGCAGACAGACAGGCGTGCACCAGTGTGCTAGGCCGCGTCAGAGGGGCACGTCCACAGCTTCGCGAGGAGCTCCACCAGCCGCAGGGCTAACTGGCCGCGCCTCAGCCCGGCTGCCCAGAATTCAGTGTGTGAAGAGACAAAATCAGTAGCCACTGAGTCCAGTGTGCTTGTTTCTAAAGTCACCAAGACACACAAAAAGACGAGAGCGTTTAGGAGGACCTGGGCCAGGCCTGCCTGCCCCTGGTGGGAGGCGTCGGGCCAGCCTGAGTAGGCTGGGGCACCCTGCCCCGTGGCCCAGCAGCCACAGGCAGTCACAACTTCCTTGCAAGGCTGGTTAAAGTAACGATTTCCAACACACGTGGGGTGGGGTGGTCTCTGGAGGTCTTTGGAATGTCCGAGTGTGGCCGGGCAGGGCTGCTCCCGACCCCCGCCTGCCAGCGCACTGTGAGGTAACACCACTCCCGCTGCGGAGACGCCCTACGTACACCTGTGCAGCAGTGTCACCGAGGAAAGAGGCCTGGGGCCTGGCCCGGTGGGCCGAGCAGGCCCAGGTGGGGGCTGCGGCCTCCCTCACAGGAGTGGCCAGCTTCCTCAGGAGGCCCCCCCGGGGCTTGTCATTAGCCCCTTTCTCTCCACGAGGCCCTTGAAAGGGGCCTGACCCACTTCCTCCCGTCCTAGAAGACGCCAGGGTGCCGGGGTCAGATGCAGAATAACAGTACGTACACCAGAGTCCATGCATATCTGTTTTTGTTTTTCAGGAAAAAAAAAAAAAGAGTCTTTTTTCCCGTTTTTCACTTTTTTTTTTTTTTAAGATTTTTTTTTTTCTTCAAACTCTAGACCTGGCTCACAGCGAGCCTTAGAAAAGGGGTGTGCGTCGCAAACACCGCGGGGCCAGGGCAGAGCCTGGCAGGCCCGCCTGGCACTTTCTGCTTGAGGCTGGGGACACATGGGGCGCAAAGGGGGTGAGCACAGGGGGCGCAGGGAGCAGCACCATGGACCCTGGGGGATCACAGAGTCTGGGGTCACCAACCAAAAGGCGGGGGCAGGGAGGGAAGAAAACAATCCAAGAACAAACCAACGAGAGCTGAGGAGGGAAATGGGGAGGAGCTCTTCAGAGCAGCCGCGGCGGTCAGCGTCCTCACACTGTGGACACCAGTGTGCCACTGCCGCTGTGAAACAAAGCACAGGACAGCTGCCCAGGTGCCCTTTGGGCCAGCAGCAGGCCACCTGGCCTCGAGCGGGGGGATGGAGAAGCCAGGGCAGGGCGTGCCCAGGCTGGGACAGCGCTCCTACCTGGTTCTAGGCAGGCAAGACCCAGAGGCGGTGAGCAACCCTCCCCAGCCCTGTCCTTGCCACGGCGGGTGGACAGGGTGGCCTGAATGCCAGGAGAGAGGATCAGGGCCAAGTACATTTCTGAGCACAGCAGGAAGGAACAGGAGCCCGGGAGGAAGAACCACCACCTGGCTTCTCGGTCCCAAGACGGGAGCTGCCCCAGTCAAGTCCCAGGTACCCCAACCCACAGTCCCCAAGATGAATGTGAAGTCCCTTACCTGCTTACAGACCGTGCGCCATAGTCTTCCAGACCCTAGGAGGAAGGATGCGGAAGTCAGGCTGGGGCCCAAGGGACTGAGCCCCCACCCTGTGTTCTTGCACTGTCCACAGGGCTGACCCTGGAGTTCTGACCAGCTCCCCAGGAAGGCAGTTCCCCCAGTCTCTCCACCCTTTCTCAGGCCACAGTGGTTGGGGGCCTCTCCAGAAACCCTGACTCTCCATGGTGACCTAGAAACTGACTGGGCCACCTGCATGTGGCCAGTGGCTGAATGGGTGATGTGAGCTCCAGGTTACCGCAACACCCCTGGCAGGGCACCCCTCCCACGCCTCGGGCCTGCTCAGGAACTGAGGTCTGAAAGGACTCTCCGCTCCCAGGGAATGAAAAAGGGAGGGAGGTCTGGGAAGTTGGAGGATACTAGCCTCTGGCCAGGACCTGATACAGGTTAGCGGGTGAAGGGGTGGGCATGGAAGAGGTGGCAGGGGCTGGCCTCCTGCAGGCCTGCCTCACATAAGCCTGCGCTGGACCTGGGCCCCATGTCCCCCTAACCCCCAGAGCCTGCTGTAGCTTCCTGGAAAAGGCCTGATCCTCCACCAGCCTGGCTGCCCCAGGGCAATGAGATTCATGTTTCCTGGCTCTCCTAGCCCTGAACCAAAGCTGGACACCACAGTGAGGGATGCCTCACTCACACCACAGTGGAGGCCCCAGGATGACAGGGGCCTCCACTCCAACCCTATAGTCTCTCTGGACAGAGCCAGGTGGGGCTTCATGAATTCTGTTCCAAAACTCAAACCCCAACCAGCCTGGACAGAGACCAGCTCTCACACAGGGCACCCACGGACCTAGCGCAAGGCTGAGGACCATGCCTCCACCAGCTGCCTCTGGCCTGCAGGACGATAGCCAGACCCCCAGGGTCACAATGACCAGATGGTGCTGGGCAACTGGAGCTCATGTGACTGAGGTCCACACCCCTCAGGGAAGGAGCTTCTGGAAACCAATTCCCTGACCCCCCCCAGGCTCCTTACAAGCAGTGGCGGGCATGCAAGGACCACCTCTAGGCCAGCTATGCCCCAGCTCTGACATCACACCTCACGGGTGGTGAGCAGACCAAGGCTGGCATGGACACTGTGAGGGATGGGGACTCAGCACTGACTCACAGGCATTTGTATGGCCTAAGTCCCAAACTAAAGTCTTCTCCCAGACTTGTTGGGCAAGATACCCATCTCCACCCAAGGTCCCTAGCCAAAGGCTCACAACTCACCTGGGAGAAGGCAGGCACAGCCACGCTGTAGGGCCTCTGTTTGAAGGTGCCAGCTGTCTGGTTGGGGAAGGCCCGGGAGGATGTGCCATAGTCGGGAGGTGGGATGGCCAAGTCGTCCTTGTCCAAGAGGTTGCCTGTGCTGCTGCTCTTGCCCTGCTGTAGGCTATGGGGACATGGGGCTCAGGTGCTAGCCAGACAGCCCCCCCAGCCCGTAGGCCCTCTGGCCTCTGTGCCTCCTCCTCCAGGGCTGGGGCACCCCAGGACCAGAGAAAGCTGCCATGGTGCCTAGGGTGAGGGGAGGGGCTGAGTCCCACAGGACTCCCCAGCCCTCCCATGTCACTCACTCCCACTAGGTCCAGGTGAGTCCCCAAGGGTGAGAATGACCTAAGGACCTATGAGAGGGCTGTGCCCCATACACCCTGCCCCAGCCAGGAGATGGGCAACAGAGGTGCGCCCTGCCACAACAGGGTGGCCAACAGCCACCGCACACAACACTGACCCCCAGAGCTCCTCTGGATGCCACAGCAGCCTTCTGACCTCAGCTGTGCAGCTGGGTGGAGGAGGAGCCTGGAAACACATCCGGCTCGGCTGGCACACTCACCTCATGTGCAACCTGTCACTGCCGTCACTGTCCAGGACGCGGGTGTAGGAGAAAGGAAACCAGCCCCTCCTGGAAGAGAAGCTCCAGGTCAGCGCCCCACCTGCAGGCCCAGGCAGACAAATGCATAGCATCCTGTCCCCACCCCAGACCTGAGTCCTTCCAGTTCCGCAGGCTGGTTGCACCCACCTGCGGAGGGACAGGTGCCCTGCTCCAGAACAGGGACTCGGGCCATGTGGACATGGGTGACCCCTGCCTGCTGCAGCTGTAGCTGTGATGACCTCCACTGTGAGGTGGGGTCCAGGCAGAGCTGTGTACTACCTGCTGTGTACCCCTCACCACGGCTCTGAAACTAGAACCACTGGGAGAGGGGTGGGGGCCTCTTGTTCAGGGCCCTCCCTGGCCCGTAGCTACCACTGGGCACTGAGCCAGAGCACGACATGGTTTAGAGCAGTGATGGTGAACCTTTAAGAGCTTTCAATAATAAAAAGCCAGCCACGGCACGTGTGCCATAGGTTTGCTACCACTAGTTGAGGCTCTTGCTCCTGTTTATCTTGCCCAGAGATACCTGGACAGAAAACTTCCTGAGAAGGGCAGCCCTTGGCCAGTCTGCCTCAGGTGCAGCAGGAGCAAGATCCTGGCACAGCCTCTGTGTGACCACAGGTGTGGCCCTGTGACTTGGTAATGAAATCGAGGGCCGGTCAGACCCACAGGAGGGATGAGGTGCACAAAGGCTGCGATGTCTGGCTGGCTGAATCCCACTGTCACCTACCACCTGGGAAGTCAGGCACCTGCCCACGGGGAAATGACCAGGTCCTTATGGCACATATGCAGTTGCTGTGCCATGCCCTGTGTCAAAGCAAAGGGTGCAGGAAGATTATGGGGTGCATGAAGGCCATGGTGGCATGGGTCATACTTGTCCTAGGAGAACCTATAACCTGATCATCAGGCAAAAGAACCCAGCATGGAGAGCACAACTGAACGCCACTGTCCCTGCATGCTCCGCAACGGGGGCGGGGACCCAGGACCTGCTCCCCCTCAGATGGACACTCACATCTTGGTCTTCTCACTCTCGCCATAGTGCCAGCCATCCCGGGCCTCCGGTACCAGCAGGGTGATGAGGTCGCCCTCCTTAAAACTCAGCAGGGTGCTGTTGTCACCAGCCGCGTGGGAGAATATGGCCTTCACCCGCATGCGGCCGTTGCGCTCCAGGCCAGCCGCCATGGAGCTTGAGCGTGGCAAAGTCTTGTTCTCTGCTGCTGGGACAATGGGGGTGGGTGTGAGGGGATGGGTGGCGGCAGGGGGGACCCAGGGTAGAGGCTGGGGAGCCTGGATGCAAGTGGAGATGGCACCCCAGACCGGACACTGGGCAGGATGGGAAGAGGTGTCCTGTGGTCAGCTGCAGCCCTGCCCTGCCTGTCTGCCCTGGTCACAGACTGAGCCACCCTTTGAGTGGTCATGTCACTCACACTACATCTGCAGCGCAATGACACCACACACATTGCACATCCGTGCGTGTGAACACATACACACACATGCAGACATGCACACTGCCCCGGGTACGTGTATGTAAACATGCAAACGCATCACCCACACGTGCACCTTCGCGAGCATAGGTGCACACGTAAATGCGCACGCCATCCACATGCACGCGGCCCCCAGGCGCTGTACGCACAAGCGTTCACAAGCCTTGGGATCTCCAGGCCTCCACGCAGGAGTGTGGCAGTACTAGAGGCCTGGAGAGGCACGGCAGGGAGGGGACCAAGCCCAGCACCCACAGGCCCTTACTGGTGGCGTAGCTGTTCTTCGGGGTCACGCTCTTGCGCACGGGGAGAGTGTTGGAATAGGAGTCACTCAGCTTGCTCTGAGACTGCGGGGGAGACAGGGATTTGGGCTGGGCAGCCTTGCGGTCAGCCCAGGGGTTGTAGTCCTCGCTGTCCGGGCCTGTGACGCCATTCATGATGGGCGCATTCTCCTGAGCAGACATCCGCTGGAGAGAAGAGGAGGCAGGGGCAGGGTGTCGTTGGGGGGCCAGCTTGGGAGAGAACACTCCATGGGGGGTCCCTGGGCTCAGCACAATGGGCTGGCCCTGGGAGAAAGAGCGGCCACGAGACACCAACTCCAACCAAAGGGAGTCACCCCCACACCCACCAGCTTCTGGAGGCCCAGGACTCACCCCTACAAATGGTGCCAGCTCAGGGGGAACTGGCAGGGGCTTGGCCCCAGGAATGGGGTCTGAGATGACCAGGTTGGACTTGGAAGCCGACAGGGAGCTGGGGAGGATGGAGCCATTGCTGCTGGCCACTTGCTGCATGAGCTGAACAGCACGGTCTGGGATCTTGTTGGGGTCGGCACAGGCCTGCTGCCACAATGGCAGCTTCTGGGCCAGCAGCTCTTTGCCCTGCAGGGAGGAGCAGGAGAGGAGGAGTTAGGGGTGTCTGAAGGATCCCTGCAGCGAGCAGAGCCCAGAGACGCTTCCCTGACACAGTCACCTTGGGTGTGTGCTCTGTGCGTGGCAAAGGCTACTCTTCACCAGGGACAACTGCAGCAAGGCTGCCCATCTGTGAGCCCCTAACCCTCGCAGGAAAGGAACAGTGTGTGGTATGCTGTCACACGCTGTGCAGGTGGGAAACGGGTGAGATCATACTAAGGCTCCCACAGCCAGACAGGATGGGCAACCCCTCTGTGGGCAAAGCATACCACGTTAAGACAGAGCCA
>RJWT010050803.1:0-10795 GCA_004365215.1 Cuniculus paca
ACATATTTTATATCCGTTCTTCAGTTGATGTGCATTTGGGTTGTTTCCAAGATTTAGATATTACAAATTGTGCTGCCATAAACATGGGTACACATATATCACTGTGGTATGATGTTTTCAATTCTTCTGGTAGAATACCCAGAAGGGTAATAGCTGGGTCAAATGGGACTGCTAATCCTAGTTTTTTGAGGAATCTCCATACTGATTTCCACAGTGGTTGTACTAGTCTACACTCCCACCAACAGTGAAGAAGGGCTCAATTTTTCCTCACATCCCCTTTAGCACTTGTTATTAGTTGATTTCTGGAATTTCAGTGTTGTTTTAACTTGCATTTCTCAAATGACCAATGATGTTGAACATTCTTTCTTGTATTTATTTGCCATTTGTATATTTCTTCATCTGAGAAGTGTGATACTAGTTTTTCATCTGAGTATGAAAATCGGCACATAGAGCATCAAGCACATGGAACCTCAGGCTAGGAAGAGTGTCCTTGGGAACTCATCCATCTCTAAAACATGCACTGTCTCCTGAAGGACTCATACAGGATGGATGGTCTAGGCAAGGAAGGATTGGATGGTTGCCCCTAGGAGCAAGGAATCAGGAACAATTTGGAATGGAGGAGGTAAGTTACTGAGGACTAGAATGGGTCCCTTTTCTAGGAGTACAGTAGTGAGAAACGCCAAGTCCTAGAAACAGGGTACAACATTGGTTTTCCATAGAAACCAAGACTAGTTTAGACTAGAGCCTATGGGTGTTTCTGGATGATGGCAATGAATGGTATGGGAACAGGTAACGAAGCAAAACTTTGAGAATGTTTGGGTTTTGCCTTGCAAATCCAAAGAGTAAAATACCCCCATTTATATGAGTGAACTTGTTCTGGAAGCAGAGTATGGAAAAGAGTTTACAAAGATGTCTTCAGCCAACCCAAACACAAGAAGTGACAGACAGAATCAGAGCAGGTTTTCCTGCCCCAGCTTTTGTTGTAGTCTGGTTTTATTCACTCTGCCTCATTTTCTCAATGTGCCTACAACTCATGTCCATCCCTGCCATGTCACCCTTACAGCATAGGTAGGCCTGACATTACCTCTTCCAAGAAGACTCTCCTACCCTAGTGTCCCTTGCTGGGCCAGATGCCCCATCTCTGTATCACGGACATTGCACTAAACCCAGTGGTGTGTGGTTCTCTAGTGTGTTCATCTCCTCAACTAGAAGCTTCTCAAGAGAAGAGACTGTCTTACTCATATGCATGTGCCCAGCATTTATTCTAGTGCCTGCAACATGGTGGTAACTCAATAAACAGAAGCTATTATTCACTGCTGCATTTTAGCCAAAGCCAATACCACCTGTACGGGGAGGAGGAAATATGGAGAATTTGAGGTAAATGAGAGTAACCACACTTTACCACTGGCTGACCCTGGTGGGAGTCACCTAATACCTTTCCTTTCTAAATGTCACTGTTCAAGCAGTAACTATTTATTGAATACCTACTATATATTTATTGAGCACTTATTATGTATCAGTACTTTTCTAGGTAGTCAGTCATGTCAATGATCAGAACCAAGAAAATCATGGAGTTCACACCCTGGTGAGAAAAGGGCACAGAAAGCAAACAATAAACAATACAATGTGACAAGCAAATTATACAGTATTTTATAGAATATAATTATTAAGATAATAAGTTGGATGAAAGAAAAGAACTGGAGAAAATAGGGCAGGAATACTTAACATTTAAAATGCCACTGGAATTTTAGAATTTAGATGAGATCAAAGGGAAAGAAAAATCAGATTGAGGTGAGTTAATGCTATTATTGGCTCTTTTGGTAATAGTGGCAACTCAAACTAACTTCAGCAAAAGAGGAATTATTATTTCACATAACTGGGGAGTAAAAAGTATAGTCACAGGCCTGTCTGGCTCTGAGGGTTCAAACAATGATGCCAAGTCTCTGTTCAGCTCCATCTCTCGGCTTCCCTCTGTGTTGACTCCATTCTCAGCAAAGTCCTCCTCATGGGTGATAAAATTGCCACCACAATTCAAAGCTCACATTCTATCCTATGAGCCACCTAAGTGAAAAGGGTAGGTTGAACTCTGATTGGCGCACTTGTTGTCATCGCTGAACCAATAACTATGGGAAGGATGGTGTACAGTGTTATGATTGGCCAGGTCTGCAGTCCCTGCCTCCCTGGGGGATCAGGGTTAGAGCCAGCATTATGGTATAAATATGGTGTGTCACCTCTGAAACTGATGTTGAAATTTGATTGCTGTTATGGTGGCACTTGGCAGGTTGAGTCTTTCAGAAAAGATTAGGCCAGGGCCAGGGATATAGCTCAGCAGCACAGTGCCTGCCTGGCAAGTGCAAGGTCCTAAGTTCGAATACCACTACCAAAAAAAAAAAATGATTAGGCCATTGAGAGGGATTAATATTGCTTTTGTAGGACTGGGTTAAGTTTTGTGGGAATGTGTTCTTGCTCTCTAGGGGCTGGATAACTTAACACACGAGCAAGTTATTATGAAGTGAGGTTGCTTCTCGTGTTTTGTCTCTTCTGCATGTACCTACTTGTCTTTCTGTTTTCCATGTTATGACATGGTGGAAGAGCAGGAGGCTCTCACCAGACATGGCTGCCTGATCTTGAAATTCCAGCCTCTGAAACCATATGCTAAAATAAAGTTCCAGCTGTTCTCTGTTGTAACAAACGGAAAACAGACTAAGGTAATCCTTACCAAGAAGTGGGGAGTTGTTACAACAATACATGAAAATGTGGAAGTGGCTTTGGAATTGGGTAGTAAGGAAAATGTGACGGTTTTCAAGTGAATGATGGAAAAATTCTAAAACTCTGTAAATAGAGCATTAATGACAATTCTGATGAGGGCTCAGACGACAGAGGACTAGGGAAGGTCTACATCTTAGAGATTATGTAAATGGTCATGGTCAGAAAGCTGAGAGAGATGTGTAAAGGCCACACTAATAAGGTCTTAGATGGAAAGGGGGGAATATCTAACCTGAACAAAGGCCACACTTGCTATGCATTGGCAAAGAATTTGGGTGAATTCTGTCCATGTCCTAGGGCTTTGTGAAAGGCAGCTTAAGACTGATGAACAAGGATGTCTGGCAGAAGAAAACATCTAAGCAGCTAAACATTCGTGCTGCTTTCTGGCTACTCATGGTCACATACAATGATACAAGAGAGGAAAGAAAAGACCTCAAAGCGGAATTTATAATTACAAGGGAAGCAAAACATATAAATTTGGAAAATTCAAAACCAAGGCATGCAAAAAGTGAAAAAGCATGTGAGAGGAGAGCCAGGTAACCATTTGCTAAAGAGATTATCATGGCAAGAATGAAGCCAGGCACTGCTCCTCAGGACAGTGGGGGAAAGGCCTAGAAGACATTTCAGAGGTCTTCAAGGCTGCCCCTCTCACCACAGACTCAGAACATTAGGGCCTTGAGGGTAGAAAGAGCCCAGTGCTCAGGGCCACCTTGGGCCTCTGCTCTCCAAATCCCAGCATAGCTTCTCTTGGCTGTCCCAGTCCTGGCTCAAGCAGCCCCAGGTGCAGCTTGTGCCACAGGTCCACAGGGTGCAAGCTGTAAGCCTTGGTGGAAATCCTGCAGATCCACAGAATGAAAGAGAGCTGTAGAGGCATTGCTTTCCCTAGCTTGATTTCAAAGGATACATTGTCACAGGGGTGGAGCCGCTGAGAAGAACCCCTAACAGGAGTGGAAAGGCAAGGTTAGAGCTGCTGCAGAGAGTCCCCTCTAGAGCAATAGCTACTGGAGCTGCAGGGACAAGACTGCTATTGAAATCGCAGGACGATAGAGCTACCAGCATATAAACCCAGTCTTGGAGGGCTTCAGAAGTGAGACTTCAAACTAAAAGAGATCAAGCATAGACTGAGCTCAGCAAAATCATAGGCACAGGGGTGGCTAACATTTTGGGGATCCAATTGCCCCCTCCTCTTACCAGTGTGTCCAGAAGACAGCACACACAGCAAGCTTTTCATACCTCCACCTTGGGTTTTGGATTTGCGTGGGAGCTGTTATCCCCTTCTTCCTGCCTTTGTCTCCTTTTTGCCATGGAAATGTCTACTCTGTGCCTGTTGTGCTATCATACTCCGGAAGTAGATAACACATTTGAGTTTACAGGCTCACCGTTGGACTTCCAAGGTGGTGCTGGAGCAAGTTAACACTTAGGATAGAATGATTGTTGCAGTGGTTGAAAAGATTACTTGGAGATGAGACTTGGTCTGAACACAAAGAGGCCCAGAGGGTCCAGCTCAACCAAGAGCACCAGCATTCGGGAGACTCCCAGTAGTAGCACTGAAACAGAGAACTCTCTGGCTTTCATTGTAAGAGAAAAAAATAAGAGAAGCAGTTTGGGCAAGGAACGGTCCCAAGGCTAGGCAGTTTTTTGGGGAAAAGCAAAGCACAACAGTCAGACGCAAGAATGCCTCACTCATCTAACTTGTTGGTTTTCCATGTGCTTTTGCCTGGCAGATTGTTTCACAGTTTAACCATTCAGTCCTTGTAGAGCCTGCATGGTTTTACCTCACAGTTTATCCACTGGCTCCTCAGCCAAGTCTCCCACAAATGGTTGTGTTTTGCATTGTGAGAAGCTCACGAGTTTTGGGGTAGATTTCTATGGCTTCACATGGTTTGTTCCCTCTGAAATTCATGCAGAGATGTGACTGCCATTGTGACAGTGGTGGGCAGTAGGGGCTTTAAGAAGTGATCAGGTTGTTAAAAGGGTTTAATGCCACTCTCATGAAATGCAGTTCCCGTCCTGGATGAGTACTGGTTCATTAGCTCCAGAGTGGGTTACTGTACATGGAACCATCACTCATGTTTTGCTTTTTCTGCATGTGCCTGTGTGCCCTTCTACATTCTCACCGTGTTATAACGTAGCACGAGACCTTCATGCAATGCAGCTGCCCAATATTAGACTCACAGTCTTCAGAACCAATGAACCAAAATATATCTCTTCATAAATTACCCAATCTGTGGTACTAAATTATAACAACAGAAATTGGACTAAGATGCTCAGCTGTACCTGAACCATGAGGTCTGAGCATTTAGGAGGCGTGGTTCCTCAAGAAAAAGCACATTATCATGTTCAGAATTGGAGTAACTTCCCAATAGGCTGGGTAAGCAAATACCCATTGTCCAGCCTACAAGGTAATAGCAAGTCAACGGCCCAGACCTGAATCAGTGATAGAACTGTGTTCATGAGCATGGCTGGATCAAACTGGGTCTCCTGACTCTTGGTTCATGCTGGTTCCAGAGTGTCTTCAGGAAGTGCCCACTCAAGGCCACCTTTTTTAGTCTCCCACTACTGAACAATCATTTCTTGTCATCCTGCAGAGAGTGATTTTCTTTTCTTGATGATTTTGATGATAGCAGCAAATAGCCGAGTTACTTGAAATGTCTGCATTTCAAAGACACTATTTATACTGTAACTCCTGGCTTGAATTTTACTAAAAAAAGGAATGTATTTCTTTGTTGCTCTTTTAATGATCTAGAGCCTCAGGTGAGTATTCTAAAGAGGAACTTCAACTCTATCATTTCTACACTGATAGCACTTAAAAGAAGAGGGCCCCAGTAAGCATCTAAGGGAAAGAGGAAAGCTGGTCTGTGTACCTTTAATTGTCAGAGGTTATCAATTTATGCTCAAAGGGGTCTCCCCCAGATGGGTAAATGGGACAGACCAAATTAATCTAATGTACTTATGACCCTGCCTATATTAATTTGTTTACCATTATTATAGTAAAATACTTGAGGCTGAATAGTTTATATAGAAAAAAGTTATTTAGTTCATAGTTCTGAAGGCTCAAGGGCATGGCAATAAGACTGGCTCAACTTTGGCAAGGATTTCATGGTGGATACCATCACAGTGGCAGGAACACATGTGAGAACCATCATGTGCTGAGATGGAGAGAGAGAGAGAGGTGAGAACCACGTAATGCAATCCAAGGGCACACCCCCTGTGACTTAGTAACTTCTTGCTAGGCCCCACCTCTTAAATACTCCACCACTTCAACACTACACCCCGAGAATCAAGCCTCTCACACGTGAACCATTGGGAATAAACCACAGTCAAATCACAGCACTGGGGTTGGGACAAAAAGCAGAATCTAGAAGTAAAAACTTTACATAGGAGAGGCTATGTTTCGTCAGCCAAAATCCTTTCATTTATACACCGCTGGAATACTGACAGCAGGTTGTTAGAACTCTGAAGACTTCAAGCTTTCCTTTCCTTGAAGATCTAGACCTTGTTATATGTGGGTTCTGAGTGTTAACCCTGTAACCCAAGTGCTGGTGCTTGAACAACCTTCCAGCCAAACTGGCCCCTTTCCTGTCCCCTCAGGGGATGCATGCATGGGTCATGGGGCAGGCTCTTGGCAGCACCAAAGGGAGCAACCAATTGCCTGTGTCTGATTTGTTTTTCACTTTGATAATGCCTTGCTATAATTGTAATAGAAGTGGATGAGAAAATAGGATTCATTTTAACCAAAGCCAATTTGGATTACCTAGTGTAGTGCTTGGTGCATAGTAGGAGCTTAATAAATATTTATTCAGTGCATGAATGAGGAGCCTTTCAAGAACATGCTGTCATTTAAGTAACCTTAGCTGAGGAGCAGCCAGATGTACACATAGACACTGGGCTCCTGCCCATCTGTGGGAGGACAAAAGCATCTGAAAATCCGAGCATCTCCATTTTCACAGAGAAAGCACGGTGTCTACTGCACCTTTGCAGCCATTCCACACATCCTGTAATGCGCTATGGCTGATCAGATGGGAAGGTAATCCTTTTCAGCAGGCAGATTTAAGCTGCTATCTAACAGACTGCTGATGGATTAGCAAGGCTCTGTGATTAAGCCTTAAAGGGGTTAGAGTTGCATTTTCCCCTTCATGCTCAGGGAGCAAGGGATAGGACCAGGCTAGTTGATGATGTTGCAGTTGGGGCAGGAAAATTAATGAAAGGAGAGGCAGGACAGTGAGCAGTGAGGTTCGAGGTGAAGGCTGGATGTTGGCACCCTGCAGCCGCGATATCCTTGAGAAATCTGGACAAGACATGGACTCTTTCAGGCCTCTCCTCCCTTAGCTTCAAATGCAAAATAATAATACTGCCTGACAGGGACATTGTGCAGATGAAATGAGATTCCGGACATGAAAAGCCTTTGAAAAAATTGAAAGTGCTTCCCTGTGTGAGGCTATTATTACCCTGGCAGGAGAAACTGCAGAGTGAAGGCTGGGCCAGAAACACCAGGATTATCTGGGACCTCTGGAGGGCAGCTTTTGGCCTCCATTTGATCAAGGGTAGCATAAAAGTACTATCCTATTCCAGGTTGTGTGGATATTGTGAGGGACAATCGTGATAGCAGACATGTATTTCAGGAGATAATAGCATAGCGAAGAGGGAAGCCACTCTCCCTAGTGGTGGCTCAATCACATACTCAAGGACAGAGCCAAACACAGACTCAAGGTTGTACCCTACAGAATGATCTGTCCTTAGAGTTTGGTTATTAAACTCCTTCTTGCTATGCCTTATTTTCTCTTTCTTGCCCATAAGACTTCTCACAGGAGAAATAACTTTTCATGTTCTTAGCGGATTTGAATTCTAGTTGGAGAGATAAAAGACTAAAAGCATGAACAGGGATTTCATAACAATGAATATTTAGAAGTGTGGCACACTGCGGAAATCAGAGGAAGGGTGAAGAGTGTGGGCTGGAGAGGATTCATGGGGTGGGGTGATGAAGGGCTGGGTGTAGATCAGAGACCAGATGTTCAAACTTTCTATGCCTCAGTCCCTTCATCTATAGAGAAGAATAATAGTACTCACCTCATTAGATAGCATCTGAAACCTACTACTATTTATAAAAGGTACCTGTCATTTTTATCATGCCAAGTTTTGTGGATGTATAGGAAAGAGGTCTTTAAGGGCAGGGGGATAGGTGCAGAAGGCACAGGAGTGCAAGAAATGAAATCTATGTAAACAGCTATTTGCAAGCTGGCATTGGAGAAGAGAGGGCATGACCGGAGCTGTTGCTTAACAGACATCACTCCTGTGGTACTGGAACACCATAGTGAACCACAAAGACACGGAAACCAGGGTGAAAGAAAAGATTGGCTGGTTTAAGGAGGAACCAGAAAATAAGACCCCAAAACTAAACTTACTTTAAGGCTCTGGAAGATTACTCTGGATAGGTTATGTGCAAAGGTTGTGGAAATCATGGTTTGTTATTTATTTATTGTCATTATTATTTATAAGAAAAAGTAATCTGAGGGGCAATAATAAATATGCTTACTTTAGGAATCACAGCTCTAACTCACGCACAATGTAAAGACTGCATAGACATCCTCAATGGTTGGTAGAGTGAGTGCTTTTATTCACAACTTCAGGGAATTAGAAAAGCTCTACAGTCTTATTGCCCCTCCACACATGCCATGTGGACACGTATTGAGCGCACACGCACACACACACATGCACACACACTCACACACACAGCAAAGGAGTTTCCCCATTATCCCCTAGACAACTGGCAAAGGTGCCTGAAAACGGGCACAAATACTGAAAGTGGCGTTTGAGAGGATTATTCTGGCTGCAGTGTGCAGGGTAGCTTAGATCTGGAGTGAGGCCAGAGATCGGCAGAGGAAGCTATTGCAATTATTCAAGTGAGCCAAACCCAGGACCTGTCTTTTTCTTATTATCCTCTGATGTCGATAATGTAGCGCAGAATTCAGCAACATCTAATACCACTGAATGTTCGTTTCTGTTCCTCCTACTGTCCCTGGGTCTACCCCTCACCCCAGCTGTAATCTCACCAGCCCAGCCCTCCACTTATGAGGCCTGCTTCTAACTGAACAATGCTGAACTTCTCATTTATCCCCTCATCTTTGGGGTAGGGTCATGCTGGAAACTCTCCAACCCTGATTAAAAGCCTCCTGTTAAGATCTTGAGAAAACAGCACAAGGGGAAGGTCAGGCAGGGACATCAATGGAAGCAGTGAGGCCAGTGTAATGGATAATGACAGCAACATCGTTATACTGTGTGCTAAGCATGATGCTGAGAACTTTACGGAAATCGTCTCATTTAACCCTGGAGACAAACCCATGAAGTAGGTGTCTTATCTCCCTGACTCCCGCCTTTTATAAACAAGGCTATCAAGGGACACAGCAACTCACTGAGGTTGTAAAATTATAATGAGTGGTGCTGGGCTTGGTGCACTCTGACTACCGGGTGATGTGCTTTCCACACTCTCCAGGTCCTGGAGATCCTGCCCTTCTTTGAATTGTTCAGTCAAAGGCTGTCGATGAAGGGAAAGAATGCTGAGTATTGCTCACACAGCATTTCTGAGTCTGGGTTTCCTTATCTGTATAATGAGAAAGCATGGGCAAGACATTTGGGGTCAATGAATAGTATTAAGCCAGTGAAATCAGATGGATTCCAATAAAGCAGACACTGTAGAGATGATCTCTGAGTAATTTTCAGCGTAGACATTCTAGGAGCCTTTTTTCTCACCACACATAGCAGTAATTTTCACTATCTTGCTATGCCTTTGACCTAGTCTAAATTCCCATTGCACATTAGCTCGTGCATTTTCTTGTGAAAATTCCTCTCTCAGCGGCAGAAATGACCTCTGCGTGGGCATGCATGTGTGTATGCGTGCTGTGGCTGGAGAGGAGGGACATTCGAGAGCAGATGAAACTGCTGAAGATCAAAAGCACGAATGTGAGGTTGGAGTTGGACATGTGACAATGGAGTGATGCTCAGGCTGAGGTGCACTGGCACATAGCCATATGAATCAGTTCCCTGCAACCTGCCTGTGGCAGAGCCCAGCCCCAGAACAGGGAAGGCCTGAGACTGGGGGTGGCAGGCTGGCTAGTGGAGATGTTTGGCAGGTATTATATCCTGGTGAATGTGTTGTTAGGACAGCAGTCATTGGAATCAATGGTTTTTCTCTGGTTCTAAAGTGAGGACAAATGAAAAGTGAAGAAAGAAGCATTTGGGAAAAAAAGGAAGGGAAAAAAATAAGATATAAATTTGTATATATATACTTAAGATAGCTAAGATGATTGCATTACTAATTCTATTTGTTCTTGGAACGAAAGAGCTAACATTCACAGGATTAGATCAATTTAGTATGTCTGTATCTGGTAATCTAAGTAACTCTTTTGAAGATAACTATACAAAATAACAGCCTTTGTTACCTTCCTACCACCTTATTTTGAAAGTCTATATTGTTACTGTTTTGGGCTTTCTGTTATTGTTATTTATTTGTCTTTTTGTTTCCCGTTTTTCTTGTGTTTTGTTTTGTTATTCCACCTAACACAGAAAGGATAGATGTACATGTATCAGTTTATACATGCCTATAACTACTCCAAAAGAGTTTATAAGGACCAATTTTATTGTGTGGGATGGTATGAACAGCTACTTTGAAGAAAACGAGACATTATGGTAACCATTGCTGATTTCTTATCATCATGTTTTGAAGTCCAATAATGCTTTTATTCTTTGATTTGATTGATTTTAGTCTGTTTTCTATTATTTGATTGCAATGTGCGGGAAGGTATGGACAGCTATCTTGCAGAGAACAAGAGACATTATGGTAGCCATTGTTGATTTCCTATTTTCTGGTTTTGAAGGCCTGTAACACCTTCATTTTTTGTTTTGATTGGTTTTATACTATTTTGTTTTGTTTGAATTTATTGTGTGCGAAGGTATGAACAGCTATTTTGAAGAAAACAAGTAGCCACTGTTGATTTCCTGTTGTCTTGTTTTGAAGTCCTGTGTTGCTTGCTTT
>RJWT010050804.1:0-10791 GCA_004365215.1 Cuniculus paca
TAGTTATCCCCTTCCCTTCTACATGCAGAAACTATTTGTTACAAGTTACTGGGAGAGTTTATCCAAAGAGCATATTCCTTTTAAATAAAATTTCCCTTAACTTTGTATCTTTTTGTTCTCAATATTTTACAAACTAATCAATAATAAACTTAGATTATACAGACTATTCATCTAATTAATATGTCTAGAAAAATTCTGAAACATCTCTTTAGAAAATGCTGAGTAAGTAATATGAGGAAACTTCATACACACACACAAACAGAACTTTTCAAGAGCTTCAACATATATCTAAAAAGTTAAAAGTTTACAACTCCAAAAGTTATTCCTAATTTTCAGGGTTTAAATAATATGTGCATACCATTAACTAACCAGAAAAAGATAGTGGGAAGAAAAGATTAACATTAAATAAGTATGTTTCTAAATTTCCCTCTTAAATAAAAATCCTTGTGAGAGAAGCATTTTATCAATAAATTAAGGATTATAATTTTCCCATTTGAGCATTTCAAGAGATCAAAGCAATTGCCTTGTAAATTTGTATGAAATACAACAGAAAATTATTAACCATTGAGTTGATCTTAAAAGAAACCTGCACAAACAGCTAATTAATAAATGGGATATCTTAACACATATCTACCTGGATTTAGACATATGAAACTATTGTTACTATCTAAATAATCATAAATACTATTAAAAATGGATAGTCTCAACCTTTTGAGTTGTGGAAGAATTAATACGATAAAAATCTGCCAGCAAACTCTTTTATTAATACATTTAAAGTTATAATCAAGAAACTATAGATATGTGGGATAGAATTTCAGATCTGAAGGAACTAATGTGTCTAATTTTCTCATTAAATAAGCAAAAAATGCACTCTCAAAATTTAAGTAATAGGAAACTTGAACAGCAAATTTGCAGCAGAAGTTATAGTACAATTATGCCAAATGATCTCTCCATCCACCAGGCTGCTTTTATATCTAATTTGAGAAGCCTACAAAATAGGCACAGTTCCAGGATATTTGCTATGATAACACCAAAGCTTTTTATGTGAAGAGATGCTACTGGCACCTTCTACTCTTAATTTGCTTCAATTGTAAAATAAGGAATTGTTTGTCAGCACGGAAGTTGTCGTTAGTTTTTGAAATATGCTGATAATTTAAAAGTGATAAATTTTTTTTTCTTTTCTGTTTTATTTTTGTTACTGTGAATTGCTTAGCCTCGGCAGAATATATTTCAGCTACCAAGGAATCAGGAGTTCTTAACTGATTGTATGCCAGTGACTTTTTGGCAATCTATACAAAATTGCATATCTTTAATTCCCTGTCCAAAAAAAAAAAACCTTTAAAAGTCAAAATAAATTATGTAAGATTATAAAGAATATAAATTATGTTGAAAAGCGATTACCAAAATATTTGACATAAAAATTGGTTTAATAATAATATATGTGTTCCTTTATTAATGGGGCTGTCTTGCAGACATAATAATTATATAAAGAGCAGGGGATTTAGTTCAGTAAGGAAAGTGCTTAGTGTGAGGGTGACTTAGGTTAATTTTTAAGTAGTGACGATGCAAACAATATTGTTAGGTATCTACAAAAATCTGTAATGTATATGAAAATATGTATGATTTCTACTGGGAAAAAAAGTTGTGGGCACTGCTATCCATACGATTTTGTCTGCATTCATAATTAGAACAAGTGACACATTTTAATTAGAGATTGTTAAAAAGAAAGCTGTAATTTGTTTCCCTGTCTAAAACCATGTACTCTTTCAACTCTAACCTCTTGTATCATAAAAATTCTCAGAGATTTGAACCCTGTATTTCTCAGGGGCTACATTTTACTTAATTTTTTTATTTTTTTTGGGGGGGGGCTACATTTTAGAAAACCCTATTTGTTCCAGTTTAATTCCTTCCTTTCACTGTCTACTTTCTTTTTCCTTGTGACCAAGATGCTGCTGAAGATTTCACAACTGCACATACTCATCCTCCAGTTCAGTTTCTGGGCAGTCACTGAAAGTAATATCTTTGAACAATTGATCTTGTTTCTCAACATTGCAGTAATTTGTTTCCAGCCTTGTTAATATCGCAAGTCACTGGAAACATGTTTGTGCTTTTAAAGGAATAGCAGAATTGCCAACTCAAGCTCTTTTGAAATATAACAGCATGATAATGACAACAGCCACTAACTCTGTTAAGCTGTAATGAGTTACAGTGCTAAATCAGAGCTGTATGAGTATCTTAAATTCAATGTGGATCTTTGCGTGTGGGCTTGTTATGATTTATGCTTCATAACCCTGACAAACAGGACCAAGATGACTAAAAAGTCAGGCTCCATGGCCAGCAAAAGAGACTCAAGGTGTCATACACTCATTTCAGGGAATACACACTCTAAGACAGATTGTAAGAGTTGAATGAAAAAGATTGCCTAGCTCTTCCCCATACTCAGCTTTCCTATACCTATTATTTCCTTCAGTATGGATTTTCATGATGTTTTCAGTATGGTTGTTTATTATGTGCATTTGATCCCCTCAGCACGTTGATCTGAAGAATATAATATAAATAAAATCGCTTCAATGCATAAAGAGGCAAGTGGTGCTTAAATCTGTTTTTCTTAATTCCACAAGATATCATAGAGGTATTTAATTTATTTCTTCTCTTTTGCTCATTTTCTTTTTCACCTATAGCTCTCAATCTAGAAATACCATTACTACAAAGGATCAACAAATGGGATCTCACCTTATTGAAAAGCTTCTACACAACAAAAGAAATCACCAACAGAATGAAAAGAAAACCCACAGAGTAGAAAAAAATTATAAATAGTTGACCCTCAGACAAAGACTTATAACTAGAACATATAAAGAATTGAAAAATATTAGGCTCCTCAAATTCAAAGACTCAATCTAAAAAAGGGCATTTGAGATGAATACACACTTCTCAGATGAAGAAACACAAATGACAAATAAATACATAAAAAAAGTTCAACATCATTGGTTACTTGCAAGATGCAAATTAAAACAACACTGAGATTCCATCTCACACCAGAAAGAATGGCTATCATCAAGAAATCAACCAATAATAAGTGCTGACAGGGCTGTGGGGAAAAAGGAAACCTACACTGTTGATGGGAGCGTAGACTGGTATAACCACTGTGGAAATCACTGCGAATATTTCTCAACTAAGATTAGAGGTTCCATTTTACCCAGCTATTTCCCTTCTGGGTATCTTCCCAGAAGAATTAAGAACATCCTACCACAGAGAAGCATGTGCACCCATTTTTATAGCAGCCAATTTTTAATAGCTAAATATTGGAAACAACTCAAATGTCCATCAACCAAGGAATGGATTAAAAATGATTTTTTTATATATATAACAGAGTACTACTCAGCCATAAAGAAGGATAAACTGGAGACTTTTATAGGTAAATGGTTGCAACTTGAGACCATACTGATAAGTGAAATAAATCAGATCTACATGTGTAAACATTATATTGTTTCACTAGTGCAAGAAACTAAATGAGTAAATGAGGTTTAAAGTGTACAATAAATATTGTGAATTGAGAAGAAACTGTTTAAAAGAAAAGACAAGCTATGATAAGGGAAAGGAAGAAAAGGAAAAAGAAAAAAATGTATTTATACACAACATAGTTAAGACAGTTATACAGCTAGTTTCTCTTAATTCATTGTAAAGAGAGGGTTGTGGTAATGTTGTTTAAACAAGATATCATGCCTGTATCTTGTACCCTGAATAACTCCTATGAATACAGTAATACACAATGTATTAATTATTATCACTCTCCTACTAAACTGTTTAGAAACTCTTTTTTATTGTTATTTTTATCTTTTTCTTTTTGAAATAAAACAAAAATCTAGAAACACCTGTAATTAACCATGTTTTTTGAGAAACTTGTGCCTTTCATCCTAAAATATATCTGTTAAAGGTAATTTATTTTACATTGATCTTAAAATATGCATAAAAGAAATTGGCCAAATTTATTTCTCAACAATTTTCTCTCTTCTCTAAAAACAAATTTTTTTCAGAAAATAGACACTATATAATTATATTAACAATATCATTTTAAAATACCTTACAAATGAGAATGTATGTGTATACACAGTAGGTAGTCTCAACAGTAACCATGGAAACAACAAAAATCCACCAATATTTTCACAATTTGCTTTGCCTGCTAATATTTATGGATCAAGGGATAAACACAGTAACTTCACCTAGGAGTCATATTCTTACTTAGAAAATCTAACACAGTAGAAACAACCAAACTTCTGTTTATTATATGTGAAGATGTTGCATATATCATTTGTAATAATTATTCTCTCTGAATCATCCTGGAAATGCTATTATATTTGTCTACTTTACAGGTGAGGAAATGTGCTTTACAGTGGCTAAATGACTGAGAACATGGAGCTAACAAATAGTAAAGTTCAGATTTTAACTCAAAACTCTGAATTTTGCTTTACTTTATTTTATTTTGTTTTGTTTTATTTTTTGTGCTGGGGATCGAACTCATGACCTTGTGCTTGCCAGGCAGGCGCTTATACCACTGAGCTAAATCTATGACCAATTTTGCTTTTATTTTAAAGAGAAAAAAATATAAATAAAAGTAAAACAGAGTTTCAAAACAGGCTAATAAGATACTAACAGTTTATACATTGCATATTGTTATCTTCAAACCTCTGCAAATGCTCGTTTTCTCCACTATGCCAACATGTCTTCCAAAGTCAGGTGAAAGCTTCACCAACTTACTGTTCTGTTTTCTACTGCTCCATGAATGAGGCTTGAGAAATCTTCCCTTGAAAGAACACATCCTTCTCACAGGAACTGACTGCTTTGAGAGAAGGCATACGATCTAAGGAAAGTTGAATTCTAGTTCGGAAAAAAATTCTACATATAAGAAGTATTTTAGTTGTGTCATATATTATTTAATAGAGTTGTAACTAATTTCAGAAAAAGCTACTTTCTGTGAAAAATAACAGCAACCACACAGAACAGAAAGTTACATTGACTTGAATATGAATATTTATATATATATATATATATATATATATATATTCATATAAGGCTTTTGGAGCTACTGCTTTAGTGAGAGAACTTTGTGAACATGGTGTAAGAATTACTATCCAAAGGTAATGTTTCTCTTGAAGATACACTTTAGGCTATTTGTTTATTAAATATTGCCTCCCTATAACACAAAAATTTTTACCAATAAAAGTGTTTTTAGAACTTGGGATATAGCTTAGGATTGGCAGTGTTTTTCCTAGCATACTTAAGACCCTGGCCTTGATCTTCAGTTATGCAAAACTAAAGAAAACAAAAAAGAGAATTAAAAAAAAAAGCGTTACTAGTGTTAGCGTAAGTTAAGAAGTGACTAATAGTCTGTGAACATGTAAGGTAAAGTTTTCTAGGGAAAGAAAGAGAGAAAACAGTTCAAAGATATTGGTATAAATGAGTAAATAAGAGATAAAATGGAAAGTATAAGTATAAATGGTGGTCTCAGCCCTTAAGGTATGAATTCACTCTCTTCAATATTTATGAGACTAGGGATCATTTGTGATTTTTCTCAGTTCATCTTCTATTGCTACAAAAAAGTACCCAAGGTTGACTACTTTATAGAAGAAAGTGGGCTTATTTAGATCATTCTTTAGGAGGCTGAAAGTCCAAACTTTGCAGTCCCACCATCTGACCTATATTGAAATCTTCATGGTGGAAAGCATTACAGTGTAGGAACGGGTGCCAAAGCAGATTAGATGGTAAAATGGGAACCCAGAGAAATTCGTAAGATCTTGCTCTAATATATACTAAATACCATAGCGTGACTAAAACCCATTGCTTAATATAAAAATATAAGGAATTCACTGGCTTAATCAAGACACATCTAAATTATGGGTTGTGTCATTGATATATGGTAAGTGTTTAAATTAAGGAATTGTATTGCAGTAAAAGATATGTGACCATTCATCCAACACAAAATGTTCTTCCTGAGTTCAAACATACTCCATTATTCTTGCCACTTTCTGAAGTAGTTCTTGAAGTCCTCCTTCATGAGTGTCTTTACAAGGTATGATTAAAATACATGGTGAATGTTGCTGCCAACTACCATCCAACAGAAAACACATTATAATGTATTCTTATCAACCTTTTTCACTGGATCTGGGGCACTGAAACTTCTCTTTATTCCCCAAAGTTAAACATTTCGAATTAATTCAGGCCATAGAGGCAGTCACAGGAGCACAAGTAAATGATGTTCAGTGTCTAAATCAACACAGATCAAAATAACTCACAATGATGTCAAGACCGAAAACATGAGCGATTTTGACTAGCTTGACATAAAGCAGCCACATCCTTAACTAGCAACAAATTCTCCTTAGTATTGTTTGGAAACATACCTAGTAAATATGAGGGACTGCTCTGTCAAATTGAAGTACTTTAACTTTGTTTTCAATGACAACATTGCAAGTAAAATATTACTTAATGTGCTGACTCCATGTAAACCCAAAGCAAAAACATGCTTATATTATTAGCATTATGGAAATATAAAACATTCAATTGTATACAGCAGTTCTAATTTCATTCTCATGCATTAGATCACATTAGGGAACAGTTGGTTTATGAAACAAACTGGTTGAATCGTCCATGAAATACAATTATTTTTGTGTAGAATACCATTCTACTGGGTATTTGCAAGAAATAATTAGAGCTCCCTCTGCTGCCAGTAAGTGCATTTTATTTTAATTTTATTAAAATAGCCCACCTATATTCTCTGATGTTTATCCCACAATTTATATTCCTCGCAATTACTACCGACATCTATTTTGAAAATCGTTTTTAAACTATACTACTTCCTTTTCTAGGAAAAGCATGCCAATTAAATTTCATGCTTAATTATTTCAGGCACACACAATTGTCTCCACTTAAGTAATAAATACAAATAGTTCTTTGTGGCTAAAACAAAACGTCAAAATGCAAGGAATTATATTGCTCTCAGGAATGTTATAATTATCTAGAATTCCAGAATATTAATGATTCAATATATGTCTTAGAAAGTTGAACATATCAATTTTTTCTTAAGTGGAACTGATGTCCTGAAGCTAATTATAATAATCTCTGTACACCCAAGATATATGTAAATTAGTAGTTTACACACACTTAACAGAAATTTCAAAATGTATCATGCTGAAATTTTGCATAGAGTCAGAAATATATCTGAATTGATTCAACAACATGATTGAGATTCTGCAGATATAGCTGTCATTAAATAGTCATTCCAAAACATAAGTACACAATAAAGAAAGCAAAAGTAATTTTATCATGAGAATGCTGATAGTTGAGATATTTCACTGTACTGTCAGTTATTGTAATTCAAATTCTCTTTTAACTAAGTTGTAAATTAATTTATATCATGGATCTTTGATGTTACTATAATAATTACCAGAATTATTGCTTTATTTTTTATTGATGCTTCTATGATCATTATCAATAAGAAACATCAACATGGAGATTAATTTTAGTGCTAATTAATTTCAGTGATAATGGAGGATTAACCTAGAAAACAAAAGTAGTATCGAATGTAAACTGTGATTTCAGAAGACATTAAAGATTAGCACTTCCTTTTCTAGTAAAGAGAAGCTAATTCTAGTTTTATGCTTTTATAATCATGGAGGAGATAGCCAAAATCTTCTCAGTTTTGTTTTCATCAGTAATAACGTGCATATTGTGTGAATTTCACCTAATGATAACTGGATTGTTCAATATTTTGCTGTGGTAATGAAGGTGTTAGAAAATACAAATTTGTTCAATATTAAGTTATGCATACAGCACTAACCTAATAGGTCCAGACTTATCTTGCATTTAGAGTGAAACGAGGTGAGCAAAATGGATAGAAAATGATTAGCAATGGATATAACCCAGCACTGTACCAACACCTCGGAAAATAAAAATGTAGTACAAATTTCAAGCAAAATACGCAAGATATGTGGTTAAAACCAAAGAATGTAAAAACATTCAAGAATAATTCCAATAAATAAAACTAGGACTTAGTTGTTGCATCATGGCTTGAACTGTTATCTTTATAGAAAGCAGCAGTAAAAAATATAAAGCAGGTATGGAATGGTGCAAAGGAAATCTGATGAGAGATAAGTAGGGATGGTTGAAACAGATTGATTCTAACCTTTGTAGCAGTCAGACGCTGGGAGAAAACATTGCTAGACTAAGATTTCAATTCTGAGGAGAGTGAGTTAGTCTAAGAATTGGAACCTATAGTAATAAAGGTATATTCACAAAGAGATGATATATCTACTTCTCTGTGTAGCAGAATAACAGAATATTCTTGGCATTAATATAAACATATTTCAAGAATTAGCTAAATTTTTTGAATTTGTTGGAAGTAAAAGAAAATAGTTTACTACAAATGTGTAAAGTATCAAAAATAAATTATACTATAAAAATTGTCCTTTATAAAAATGAAACATAATAACTGTTGAGATTTGATGCCAACATCTTTCTAGGTGGAGAAGAAATGTGTTCCAGATTAGTTCCAAACTTTTTCAAAGAAGAAAAGAAACTGGTGCTGTATTTTACAGTTATTGGAAAATATCATTGGCATTAGGTTATGACAGCTCTCACTTTTGGCTTTCTGTTTCTTCCTCTGCAGTCTTAAGACATCTGTCATTCACACATGTGGCGCAATATGATTTTATTCCTTTTCTTTCTCTTTTCCTCCTTTTCACTATCTCTTATTTTCTGTCACTCTTTCTTTATTTGAGTAATAGGTTTATTTCCTAAACTATAGCCAGTGTTTCAACAGCCAAATGTTAACTGAAAATCATTGAGGTATCCATCATTATATAAGACACATTAAGAAATTTGAAGAGATTAATGTTTACCTATGGAACAAGTCACTAAGGAACCACTAAATTTTGAATTATTTTATCACTATATTCACAAGACGAGGTCAGTGATGGAAGAGATCCTTTATGAATTATTATAATCAAAAATTATTTCAGAATCATAACTAAGAAAGTGAAAGATGGAAGGGCTAATTTGTTCCCAGATGTGAGACATGCTATTCAGCAAAGCAGATAAAAATGTAAAAATTATCAAACAGACTCAGGAAAAATTATGGCTTACTTCAAGGCTAAAGAAAAATATTCTTAATTTCAAGAGGATTTATTAGAGAATAAAGCAGGGATATAGAGATGGGGGAAATTGAGTGTTTTAAAACGTTATGTAGTGAGTATGTAGAAATCCCTAACAAAAAAATCTAAAGCTGAGCTCCAAATATTGCAATAAAATATTATTATTGAATGGTTACATTGGACTCAGGCTTACTGCAACAGGAGATATTTCCATTAGTATCCTCATTTCCTGCTCCATATACATTTAGAAGGTACTTATTGCAGATGATGACAGAGAGACTGGAGCACCTCCCTTCATTAAGGAAGAAAGGAGACGGAAGTAAAGCACGCAGTAGGAAGAGGAATTCACTTCTTCCATGACGGGTAGAGAAAAACCAATCTCCACCCTGATAAGTTAGTCAATATACGTACTGCACATAATGATTTTGCATGTTTATCTATGATTTTGCCTTTAAAATTATTGGCTCAAGTATAAACAAAGAAATAAACTCTTATAATAGCTTCATAAAAAAGAAAAACATTCAGATCAGATGAGTAACCTGTTAGAAGGGTTTGCCTGTTAACACATCCATCCCATTCCTGCTTCTTAGCACTTAACTTCCATTTTTTATAAATGTGATCCTCAAATCCTTAAAATTCAAGATTAACCTGTGACAAAACTGGGATATATGAAAATTTTTTGTCTTTAGCTCTCCTCTCAGGAAAATTCTCAGCAAAATAGGGAGCAATAATGAGTTCACATAATGGCACATGTAGAAGCTAAAAGGCTACAACAGATCACTGGCAGAAAGTGTGGTGAGGGATGAAGGAATGATTATTACCTCAAGGCCCTATTCACTTGGGAATCAGTGGAAAAACCTGGGGAAGAATGCAGTCGGAATATTTGAAGCTAGATCCTAGCTACTGTTTTACCACTGCAACCTTGGTCAAATATTTTAATTTCTCTGTAATTCTCTTCCTTTATCTTTTAAATAAAGATTATGATAATATAGCCCTCGTGGTATTGTCATGAGAATGAACGATGGAAGGGGTTTGCTATGAGGAACTTTGTAACCACAACATAAACAGAGCTGACATTTGTACTGAAACTCAGCCTGAGCACCAAACAAATATAACTACAGGTAACTGAGAAGTTATTTCCTCTACTCTTCTCATTTTATGAATTATACTGAGACTTGATGTTTTTGTGTAAATTTTCCAGCCTCATGGACTGTATAAATGCTCAAGATCATTTCATCTAATTCTGAAATTTTTGTTCTACCTCCAAAATTTGTGATTTTAACATATCTTTATGTATCTGTGGATGAACAAATTTGAAGAAAGTATGATAGAGGAGGGGAAAATAGCTTATATTTTATGACATTATTTATTGCAAAAAATACTCTCTGCTACTTTGAAATATTAGGACCTATACCTGTTGTGCAGTATTTTATTGTGCTCAGAACTTCTTACTTTTATCAGCAATTTGTAAATATATTGTACCAAAAATGTTTTTAGTTGCTTGTAGATTTTTCCCAAAGTATTAAACTACATGCTAAATGTTGTTTATTATGTCCACATTAATCCACGATTCCCCTTCACTTGGTATTGTAGTCACATTTAAACAGTACAGTGACATTTACAATTTAGAAAGTGTGTAAGGTAAAAT
>RJWT010050805.1:0-10775 GCA_004365215.1 Cuniculus paca
CATAGCTGGATAGAATTTTCAACACTCAAAAATATTATTAATTTTTATGCATTATTAGGGAAAGGAAGCTAATTCTCCTCTATAATTTTGGAAAATTTCAATCATAATAGGAGCTTAAAAATAGTACAATAAACATTTATCTAGATTCATTTAATTATCAACACTGCCATATATGTCTTCTCTGCCTGTCTGTCTCTCTGTCTCCCTCTTTCTCTCTTTCTCCTTCTGTCTGATACACAATTCTGAAAATTTAAATATATATTTCAGGAATAAAGTCACTTCATCATTAAATATTTAAACACACATCTAAAATAAGATCATTCTCTTAAATAACCAAGTACTGATATTGTGTTGAAGTAAATTAATAGTGTACCACTTCCCCAATTTTCCCAATTATTTCCTTGACAATTGCCATCTCTTGACCCCAAATTTATTATCTTCTGCATACATTTTATTTTGAGTTACCACCTGCTCAGTTCTATAATAAACACAATTTTTTATGCAAGTCACTTCTTCCTTTGGAGTACTCAGATCAAATCAGCAGAAAAAAATGTCCATCGTTTTACACTTGTAGGTGTGCTCAGAATACATTCCATTGAAAATGGAATTTCTTAGTATCAGGTTTCATCTTCTGCAGTGTATGTCAACTTGACTGGAATAGAGGAAGCCCAGATGATTGGTAGACCTTAATTCCAGGTATGTGTTTGCTGGTGTTCCAAGGAGAAATTAACATTTCAGTAGACTGAGTGAAAAAGGTCCCCTCTTTTCAATGTGGGTGAGCGGTACCCACACCTTTGCAGGCATGAGAAAAAGGAAAAGGCAGAGGAAAAGTAAATTCTCTCTCCTTGTCCAAGTTCAGGCATCTGTCATCTGCTCTTAGATGTCCAAGTTTAGAGTTTTGGTCCTTTATCCTCAGACTGGGATTTACACTCAGGTCTTTGGGCTTGGTCTGAATTACACCATGGGTTTGCAGGTGGCAGATGATGGACTTTCCAGCTTGCACAGGAGCCAGTCTCTCCTAATACTCCATTCCCACCTACCTCAATGGAACAAACCACAGTGTTCCTGGTGCTCTGGAGAACCCTGTCTGCCGTGCCTCCTTATCCTAGTCTCTCTGACTTGGAGCTAAATGATGACCAAGAAAGCCTAAACTTCCCCCTGTAGTGACAAATTTCAGGCAGATTTCTTCCTGCTCTAGACACAGACCTCCTTTTTCTTAAAACATTCATTTAAAAAAAAAAGTCCCATTGTACATCTTTTCTCTTCATCTTTGAAATGTAAATCATTGTAAAGACTTCCTCCCAGTTTTGCAGCCCAGGAGTGTCTCTTCCAGACTGGGAGCCAGGACTTTAAACTGTGATCATCAAGGAAGTGAGAACCCCTCTTCCCGTCTTTGCGGAAGGGTGGAAGCCCAACTCCAGCAGGGTGTCTTGCTTCAAGCTGTAGAACTAGTCCCTGCCTTGAAGATGAAGAAAATTGACTTTTCTTTAAAGAAAGACCAATTTGCAAGCACAGATGGCCTCAGAGTTTCCCAAATCCCAGATCTGAAAAACCTTCCGGGCCTTGGTAGAGTTAATCTGAGCCCTTTTCCTTGTTGCTGGCAATGGAATGCAAATAAAATCAACTTTTGTCTGCTCATCTTGTCTGGTGTGACATTTTTTAAAAGAGTGATAAGATTTTGTCATTTCTGTTAATTTTATTTTATTTTTAGAAGATTTTGAATACGAATACAATTCAAAAGTCAGAACTTTAATATATGGGGTTACTCAGAGAAGTCTTATTCTTTTCCCTACCCAATAAACTATGTTCCCAGCTTATCTTCGCAGTTCACAAGTCTCTGGCTTATCCTTCCTCTATTCTTTTTGGGTGCAGGGGTCACACAATACGAACAACTGTGTAGCAAAGGTAGCATACTGCACTCCTCATTTGCATTCTGATTTTATCACTTAAGAACGTACCCAGGAAAAACACTTCGTGTAATAGAGACACCCGCTTCTCAAGAGCAAGCGCAGACCACACCATTATGTGTATATACCACAGTTCATTCAGACTACTATATGCTTTCATAGCTTTCAGTATTTTGCAATTAGTGATGTCATAATGAATAAAGCTTTGTACATTTCCTCCATATTTTAAGCTGTACCTTTTACCTTTGATGCTAATTCTTAGAAACAAAGCTATTCTAAGGACAAATTGACAATATGCTTTTAATAAATATTGCAAAATCCCTCTTCCCTGGAGCATTCCATCTGGTACTCCCACCTGGCATGAGTGAGCGTGCAGGTATCTGGACAATAATGTCAGTAGAATCATGATGCCTGTTTTTCATTGTTTGTCGACATACAAAGTGAGTGATGTCATTTTAGAATAGTTTTGTGATTTTTTTTTTTTCCGACCTGGAATTGAGCTCATGACCTTGTGCTTGCCAGGCAAGCACTAGTGCCTTTGAGCTATATCCCCGCCCATTTTAGGGTAGTTTTAATTTGTATTTTACTTGCTATAGCTAGAGGTGACCATGTCATCTTAGGAAGTTATTTGTATAATGCATAATTATCTATTTGCTTTTTTTTAATCTTTCCCAATCTTTTACATGTTTTTGTATATTAGACAATTTGCCTTTTTTTGCAAAGGCTAACATTTGGCTGAAATTCTAATTGGATCTAGGATGGAATAAAAAGAATCTAAAATGAAAATGCTTCCCTCCTTAGATTTGAGGACATAGATAATTTTAGAACTCATTGCACCAATATAAAATAGGTTTACATTTGTGAAATAATTTCCACTAATTCATCACCTACTCCCTCTCATGGATTTATTCGCTTATATTTTATTTAACATTTTTGAATTCATGTTCATATATAAGACTGGCATACAATTTTCTTTTCATGTTATAGTCACAAGACCTATGAAGTTTTGATATAAATTTAATGCTCAAAAAGCAACTTTGGCTGGGGATACAGCTCAGTGGCACAGCACCTACCTAGCAAGCTGAGGTCATGAGTTCCATTCCCAGTACCAAAAAAGAAAAGCAATTTTAAGTGTTTCTGTCCATCTTGTATGATAGGGAGCAATTTACGTAAGTTTATTGGTATAGTCTGGACTTTGAAGGTTGCAGAGATTCCAGTGTCTGAGGTTTCTATTGAAATGTTTTATTTAGTATTTGCTTCTGATATTTTGCAAGAAATGAAAGGAGAGAAAGAGCCCCGCAGCAAGGACAGGCTTTATTTATAACAAAGACAGGAAAGGAGCCATTGGATCCAAAATGCCCAAAGCAGCTGAGTCTTAGACAGCAAGGGTTAATAGAGTATGAAGAAGCAGAGGGCCTGGTGTTCTCCAGAGAGAGTGTTTGAGTCTGTGGTCCCTGGTCACCTAGTGCAGTGATGGCGAATCTTTTAGAGACCAAGTGCCCAAACTGAAACCCAAAACCCACTTATTTATCAGCAAATGCCTATGCTGCAATTACATCTGAATGCTCAGCTGCTAAGGCGGTCCTGGGTGCCTTGGCTTGCAACCCCAAAGAGAGAGAAAGGGTTCTGCGTGCACAGTGCGGCATGGGTGCCCTAGGTGCGCCACGAGTGCTCTAGCGTTTGCCCGAGATTCCCATTCAAGAGACTGAACGTTCCTTGATCAGGGATGTTTTGCGTACTAAGCACATGGACCAAGCTTCATAATCAATGGGCGCAGAGGAGTGTGGGAAAGATTTGCCACTCCTGGGAAAATGTCCGCAGGCTTTTCCCTTCCAACTGGTTTCCATTTCCGTTTGTCTCACTTTTGGTAAAATATCTTGTCTCTAAATGGTTTTCTCCTTCTCACTTTCTTGTGTTAATTTGTTTTCCGATTTTTGTTGAATAAAGTCGTTTCTGTTTTATTCACATTGTTAAAAACATACATTTTGATTTAATCATTAATTATCTGCTATTATCTAAGTGTTTGTTTTTTATTATTTTTTCTCGTATTCTTTTTGATTTTGCATTTCTAACTAGCTTTTCCAGTTTGAAATTGGATTATGCAACTTTAATGTTCTTGTTTTTAATTGAAATACATATTGCTAGTTATGAATGTTTGTTTTCATAGCTTGAAATAAATAGTGTAATTTGGGCATGTAAAATTTTCATTTTAAAAGCCTATGACTGTTAATATGTATATTCATATTCTCCAAAAATGTGATAGAGTGTCTTAAGTTTCCAGATGGAAGGGCATTTTGTTTTTGTTATTCCTTGTAGTATTATTTCACTGTGCTCTGAGAACTTCATTTTATCCACTAATGTATTTATTGATTCTTTCTGTGTGAAATATTATTTTGTAGTTTTACACAGGTATTTTTTATTTGGGAACTTATATTCTGTACATGCTGAAATAAAATATAAATATATCCATATATATATATATATATATATATATATCTTTCATGTGAAGATATTACTTATCTTCTTGTTTTGTGTGTTTGGTTTTATTGGATCACATATGTTTTGACTATTGTGTTTTTGCCTTTGATTTTTTATTTTTCAGGGTTTTGGTATACATTATAAATGAGATATTTTGTCACTTCTTAAAATGCTTGTGTAAGATTTTTAATTTGACTTCAGAAATGTGTTAGTTTTTGTTTTTGGGGTTGGAATTTATGGAAATTTTAATCATTGAGTATATTTTAATTCTCATATGCTATGTTCTTACAGTGGCATCTATTATTTCCTATTTATTTTGAATATCTTTCATTCCAGGATTGCGTTTCCTGTACAGAAGAGGTGAAAGTTTGGGAAGACTTACTTACCATCTGCATACCTACTGACATTACACACTACTCATCGGCCTTTGGTTTGAAATTATTGAAAACCTTTAGGTGATACAAATAAAATTCATACTGTACAATGTATTCCAAATACCCTCTTATTTAACTGTAAGAGATCCAAGAAAGAAAAGAGAGCACACTCCCAAAAACATTTGTTCTGGAAGCTCTGGCAAAATATCAGGTGTCAGTTCTGAGCTGCACCTGCACAACTACCGCAAGGAGCTTTCGTGTCTGTGAGAGACACTCTCAAATTGTATCTCACGTTTTCTTAGTCTCTTCCTATGGTTACAACCTGTCATCAAGCTTCATAGCAGTTATGACACCTACTTACATTGTGACCTCTTTGACAAACCTAGTTATCTTAACTGAATATACTTAGCAGGCAGTCTTACAAACAAGTAAACTGAGTCATGCACATGGTCTACTCCAAACTTGGTACAAGATTTAGAGAGTCGATTTCTGTGGAAAAACCTACATCTTTGTTATCTAATAAAAAAATTTGGAAGTTTTGTGGGAGAAAAGTAAAAACTGAGAATGCAAAACTATTGAGCAAAAATTTCAAGATATTATCCAGGAACAGTTATTTGCCTCCATGTTATTCCAAGTGTTAAAAATATCAAAAAAAATCTCATTGTTCTGGAAGTTATTTTTAACAAAACCTTATTCACAAATATAAGTGGGCATAAATCTGCCGTTCTATAATAATTTGAAGTAAGTAATGTCATTTATGATAGTTCCTACAATATTTTCACTAGTAGTGTTTTTCTTTCATTAATATATATTTGCAGTGGATAATGATTACACTCTCTAAAAGGAATTGGTACATGTATATAGCACGTTTCAATCCCCTTCTCTCCCCCTCACATCCCTTTTATTTTTCGAGCAACAGATTTATGTGTTTGTCTTATAAGCCTTATAAAGTTAACTATCATGTATGCAGATTGAAAACCAAACTTGTAGGCCAAAGAATATGTAAACCATGTAAGCTAGTTGTACTAAATCAATGTATACTCTTTCTGTACTATTACAGAACGTAAGGTTATATTTCTATTTCCCCACAAAATTTTAGTCACATTTTCTCTTAATACTTGCCTAAGGTCCAAGACAGTATGAAAATGTTTGACGCAGCACCTGCACATCTAGAAAAGCCAGCTCCTCGGATTGAAAGGAGGAATCTCTTGAAAGCAGGAATTTTATCCCCTATGCTTGGTAACGAATCGTGGTTTCCCAAACAGCTAAGTGGAGTACAGAAGTGACTCAATAATTATTTCTGGAATGTTAAAGAAAAAGTTTGATGTGACCTCAGGAGGTAAAATATGTTGATTTTTTAATAGTCTATTGAAGAGAAAAGTCTCTTGACATTTCCTGTAACTATGTAGCTGTCTGCTTTCTATCTATCTATCTGTCTGTCTGCCTATCTATCTATCTATCTATCTATCTATCTATCTATCTATCTGTGGTGGATTAACTAATGGTCAACTTGTAACGCCCAAATGAACTGAATCAGCATGGTGCTGGGTGTGGAAGGCCCACCTGAGGATTGTGGCCAACAGCATAAAAGCGGAACTGGAAGGGGAGGTGATGAGCTGTTGGTTCTCCTGGAGAAGCTTGTTACATTAGTTTTCCTGATATGAACTCAGCTGTTCTTGCTATTGCTGAGGATGACCGTGGTTCTCTTTGGGGACCTCTGGACCTTACCTTGAGCATCACTTCCTGGCCCCAGTGCAGATCCCTTAGCCTGCTGGCACAGATCCTCCATCCCTCTGGGGTGGAATTTCTAGCTTCCACCACTGGCCTTTGGGACTTCTCAGCACAGACCTTTGACACAGACTTACGTTAGACACTGTTCTGACTCTAGGCCTCCAGCTGGACTCATGGAGGGTATTGCCATGGGCTCTAGGTTTTCAGCCAGACTCATACAGGACATTGCCATGTAATCCAGGCCCTCAGCTGGGTTCTTTGGGTCTCTAGTTTGGGGACAGAGCTCCAGAACTCTTTTGCGTTTGACTCTTTAGATGAACATTATAAAATAATCCTATAAGGTTTGTGTCTTGTGTTGCATCTTTTCCTTGAAAACCCTGGCTACAACACTATCTATCTATCTATCTATCTATCTATCTATCTATCTATCATCTATCTGTCTATATAATATGTAAGTTACTCAGTAGTCATTTTTGCTTTGAAATATTGCTCTGTCATAGTATGAAGAGAGCTTAATAACAGAGCTTCATGTTTCATTAGAGGGAAACTGAAAAGAATTTTAACTACAATACTAATAAATCAGCTAAACTGTGAATTAGGCCATCTCACTCTGCAAACTACAAGAAAATAAAAAATCAGCAAGGGAGAAAACATAGATGTTAACTAACAATATAAAATTATACTTCTATTAGCTAAAAGATGTACAATGAATAAAGGAGCATAACAAAGTCTGTGAAAGAACTGAGTGAAATACTAGAGAAAAGAATCTAAAATACGAGCTAATGGAACATTCATGTGGGCATGCCTATTTGGAATCAAAATCCTTCAAGCTGAAAAATATACTAAAAATAAAGTGAAATCCTCTAAACTTGCTTGCAGAAGGGGACCTGGCATCAACAGGTTGCTGAAAATGCCACAGGAGTAAGGCATCTATTATGAGATTGTCCGCAGAGAATGAAAAATAATAGCACGATCAAGCACACCATATACTGTGATTTTTGTTATGGCTTTGGATGGCTTACACTTGGTGACACAAATCAGTTAGATATTTCTAAAGCCAAGAAAACTGAGAGTTCCTGAGAAAGAAAATCTCAGCCAAGAAATTCATTCTTTTTTCACAAGTCAAAAACACTCTTACACACAGGAACTCAATTTTGTAATGCCCTTCATGAATTTTCAAGCTTAAGAGGATGACTTTTGTTATATTAAATGAGCTTCACATGCAGAAGGGGGTTGTGGAACTCTTCTGCTAAGCTGCTGTTGGAAAAATGTAGGACTTGCAAGATGTGAAACTTACTAATAAACTACATTTCCTGTTATAGTATTTATTGCGGATAATTATCAAGTATTAGCTGGAGGCAGGAAGATTGCTGCAAGTCTGAGACCAGGCTGGGCTACATAATGAGTTTAAAGCTAGCCAGAAATACATAGCAAGACCCTGTCTCGAAAAAAACTTAGTAAGTATTAAAAATTGGTTTTTACTTTCTAAATACGCACAGTGTATCAGTTCAGTGAGAAAGTTACCAAGAAATCTGAAAGGAAGTAAAATTCACAGCACATATCTGATTTGATTTCCAGTACTTTGCCTTTTATCCTTTCTTGAAGTATGTTTCTTCCCAGGAGACTATCTGGTCATGTAAAGTTTCCTTTTTTTTTTTTTTTTTGCGGCAATGGGGATTGAACTCACGACCTTGCGCTTGCCAGGCAGGCACTTAGACTGCTGAGCTAGATCCCCAGCCCTGTTTTTGAGACAGGATCTCACTATGCCATTCAGGCTGGCCTTGAACTCACTTTGTAGCCCAGGCTGGTCTCAAACTCACAATGATCCACCTGTCTCAGCCTCCCAAGTGCTGGGATTACAGGCGTGAGCCACCATGCCCGACTAAAGTTTCTTTCAAAAACTAAACTAATGTAATATATATATATAGATAGATAGATAGATAGATAGATAGATATCATACATATATCACATATATATGTACTATATATATCATACATATATCACATATATATGTACCATATATATATATATCATATATATAATGTATCATATATATATTTACCTATATATCCATGTTAGTCAACCCTTCGTTGCTGTGATGAAACGCCTAAAATAAATAATTAAATAGGAAATACTTCTTTTACGGCTCATGGTTTTGGAAGTTTAGTCTATGGCCAGCTGGCTTCATTGTTTCTGGGCTTGCAATAAGGCAGAGTGTAACGGTAGAGAAATGCAGCAGAGGAAAGGTGTTCGCCTCATGGTGACCAGGAGCAGGAGAGAGAGACAGAGACAGAGACAGAGATAGAGACAGAGACAGAGAGAGAGAAAGCGAGAGAGAGAAAGTCAGTACTGGTGACCTATTTTTTCTTCTGTTTCTGTTCCATCTAGTCCTCAGTCTGTAAGATGGTGCCTCATTCATAGGGTGAGTCTCCCCAGTTTGCTGTCCCATTATGTTCATCTCTGGAGACACTCTCATAACACATCCAGAAGTGAGTTTTACTCATTTCCTGAGTGTTTTTCAATCCTTTCAACGATCACACCAACCATCCCTCTATCTTCCCACCTATCTATCAATCTAGTGATCTATCTTACTCAGATATCATTTTACCTTTCCCCTTAAGGGATACTTGCCTTACACTAGTATCGGGCATGGAGGACAGTTTATATGATAAACATTTCCAGGTTTCCCTTAACCCTGCTGTACCTTTCCCTGCTCTTTTTCCTAGTAGCAGACCTCTATTTGGAGTTCTGTGTCTATCCCAAGGAATGCAATCCTGTAAGTAGGAGCACCTACTGCACCTACAGCCTCAGCAGAAGTACTGAGGTGAGGCCTTGGGGGAGAGCTTTATCCTTGCATCCCTCACTTGGGTTGCTGATAATGTCACCCAAATATTCATGGGTGCATTATGGTTTATGAGAAGGGAATTGACTGCTGAGTACTAACAACTAATTTAAAGTTGTATGTTGAAATAATAACTTACACAGGGAATGGTGTTCGAAATTAGGGAAATGAGGCCATCTAACATAAGGTTATCCATAGTCAGATATTCAGTAGACTAAAGAAATTTACTGGTTACTTTGCAGCTCCTTTGCATACTCATCTAAACAAGAGAAATCTTATAGAAAACCAAAGCCACAATGATACTGGGTTTATGTGAGAGCTCAATTGCATAAAACACTGGAACCATCTGGGGCAAAATCTGAAATGTAGCCATCAGTAAATGTGAATGACTACTAATTATAATTGCAATGAGATTGTGTTTTCTTTCTTCCTGCTTTGCATTCTTTTTCATGGGTAGCAAAAAAATCACAAATTCATCCAACTTCCCCACATAAACTACTAGAATATAATCATAATTATTCAATGAATTATAGAATACATCTTAGATTAATTTTCTTTTATGATACAATCACCTACTCTCAGCATCTATACCAGAAAAGTAGTGTGTTTTATTTTTATCATTTCACTAAAAAGGTAAACAAGTTTTGAAGAGTTAAGTGAATTGTCAAATGCTGTAGCTGTTACACTCAACTCTGACACTATGTCTTCATATTAGAGGTAGTAACCTAATTCCACATATATATATGGAATTACATATGTATGACAGACAGAAATATGTATTTGACAGAGAAAAATTATGATATATCTGTATCTCCAAGTCTCTAATGTTGTAATAAAAATATTGGTTTGTCCTTCATGGTACATCGTGTTGCAGATTTTAATTTTTCTTTTATTAAATTATCTTGATGCAAATGAAATTACCATTTTGATTCTATCCTAGGAAGACAGTAATTAATTACAACTCCAGGTAATATGCAATATCAAGTCTATATGGCTATGTCAAAATTGGAGATCTCAGCACAGAGGTAGTTCCTCTTCTCTTTTTCATTTTCTTTCTTTACCTACCTTAACGTTGTGTATTATACATAGGTAAATTTTAAAGTTAAGCAAAAACGCATTGTTTAGCATATATGAGGCCGAAGTACATTTCATTGCACATATTCATCAAATAACAGAATCAAGGCCTATTTTATTCTAACTTGCTTCATTGAAATGTGGATAATAGCTTTGTGTTTTGGAGACAGGATCTCGCTATGCAGTTGAGGCTGGCCTTGAGCTCACTTTGTAGCCCAGGCTACAACTTGCAACAATCTCAACCTTGCAAGTTAGTCTTGAACTTACAATAATACTCCTGCCTCAGCCTCCTGGGTCCCAGGATTACAGATGTATGCCACCATGCCCAGATACCTTTGTCCTTTGAGAAAATTCTGTGAAATGTAGTT
>RJWT010050806.1:0-10791 GCA_004365215.1 Cuniculus paca
CTTCACCCCTCTTTTGCTCCTTCCTCCCATCTGCTGCCCTGGATTCCCATCAGTCAGGCTGTGCTGAAGGAAGAGGGTAGGTAGCCTATTGATGCCGGTGTGTGTGCCAGGGTAGAAAGCAAAGCAGAGAAAACTCGAGGGGATCCAGAGGGCAAATAGAATATATGCATCCAACACATACGCTTATGAATTTATAAAGAAAACAGAAGACAGACATAGGGATATAGAGAGAAAGATAGAGAGAGAGGTAGATGTAGATTATATAGATGTGTTTTAGTTACCTTTCTCATTGCTAAGACAAAATACCTGACCTCTAAAATTAAAGGAGGAAAGGTTTATTTGGCTTACAGCTCATAGAGGTTTCAGTTCATAGTCTGCTAGCTCCAAGGCAGGGTGGTGTGACAGAGGGGCATAGCAGAGGAGAAATAGTCCGTGGTAAGCAGGTAAGCAAGAGCAAGAAGGGACCATGGCAGCTTCTTTCTGCCTCTTTTATGCTCTAGGCTACCAGGAGTAGGGCAGTGCCAAACCTTTCAGTGGACTCATTTAGTAATCACACTGTTAAGGCCAGGGATATAGCTCAGTGGCACAGTGTCTGCCTGGCAAACACGAGGTATTGAGTTCGATTCCCAGTACCAAAATAAAGTACATAGTATTCACACACCCTTAATCCCAACATCACATGTTCTAGATTCAGTGACTTCTAAAAAAGCCCCCGTCTATGACTGCATGAGGTTTTGGGGGAACATCTAGATACAAACCATAAATGTGTATGTGTGTGTATGTTATGAAACATTTTTCCTGTCACTAGGACAAAATATCCCAAACCTGCAGCTGAGTTTATTTTGGCTCATGACTTCAGAAGATTCAGTCCATGGTTGATTGGCTCTAAGGCAGAAACAAGATGGCAGAGGAAAGCTACTCAACCCATGGCTGCCAGGAAGCAGAGAGTGTGGGGAGGAGCAGGTGACAAGAATATACCCTTCCAGGTCACTCCCCCATGATCCACCTCTTCCAACCAGGCCCCACCTCCTAACAGAACACTCAGATATAAATTTGCCAGTGAATTAATTCACTGATGAGTACCGCACTCCCATAATCTAATCATCTTCTGTCTACCTCTAAACAGGACACTTTGAGGGACATTTTAGTTTGATAGAGATAGAAATACAATTATATTTTCTCTTCCCCTCAAAATTTGTGTGTTGAAATCAAATCCCCAGTGTGATGGAATTCAGCAGTGGGAACTTTGTACAGTAATTTGGTCATGAGGGTGGAGCTCTCACAAGTGGGATAACTGTCCTTGCAGGAAGAGAGCTAGGTCACTGTCTTTTGTCTTATGAGGACACAGTGCAAAGTCTGACACTTGTGGCACAGAAGAAAGACCTCGCAGAACCCAATTATGCTGGCACCATGAGTTTGGACTTTCAGATTCCAGAACCGTGAGAGGTGAACGTTTGTTGGTTAGTAGCTGCTTGTTATGACAGTCTGTGTCATAATTTATTACAGCAGCCCAAATTGACTAAAACAAACATATATGCAATTTTTTCCAGTACTGGGAATTGAACCCAGGAAACACTGAGCTACATTCCCGGTCATTTATTTATTTATGTTTTTTTTTTATTTAGAGAAAAGTTCTCACTAGGTTGCCCAGTCTGGCCCCAAACTTGTGATCACCTTGCCTCAACTTTCTGAACAGCTGGGATTACAGGTATGTGTACCACCACACCCACTTGCACGCAATCTTTATAACTTCCTGGTTCTTCATTGCCAAAATCATTTTACAGATGAGATGAGTGAGATTCAGAAAGGTCACAGCTAGCCCCTGATTTCATGTACACATCATGTCTGCCCTTGCCTTTACCTCCATCAAGCATAAGCAGGCATGTCCTGTACGGATCTCTTCACATAGGCAGCCCTTAAGCAGCCATGTTTTATATCACATGACCTTCATAACCAAGGTGCTGGACATGGGCAAGCACTCCCCACAAGCACAGCCAATCCTTAAGATGGCCCCTGGCCTGAAAACTATGAAGTAGACCGAGCAAAGACCTCTCCTGAGACTACAAACTAGGAAATAGGGAAGACTACAACAAGGAGCTGTAGGAAAAAAACAGGGCATGTAATGATATACACAGACACCAGAACAGCCTGGATGGTCAACTCTAAAGTGGAATGGAAATGGATTATTAAAAGTTATGACACGATGGGGGGAGTAGTGAATTCACAGACTGGTAGCCTGCTATTTCATCAGGCCAATAGATGGGATTTATTTGATTGTGAAATGCTTTGCATGTAATTTTTGTTGGTTAATATCATTTAAAATTACATAATTCTTGTGCAAACTCAAATTCCTGATGCCTTCCCCCTAAGATCTAAGATCAGGAACAGGCTAAACCAAACCATAAGAAAAATGAGGCTGCTGATTACCCCTGTAGGGTTAAGAGTGGGGAGAAGACGGGAAAGCACAGGAGGGAACTTTCTAAAGTAATAATGTTCTGTATCTTGATGGCTACTTGGGTTACATAGCTATATATAGATATAGAACTCATTAATGGTACACTTAAAATGTATACAGTCTACTTTATATGCACGTTAGCCCTGGGAGACTTAACTAGTGAACTCTAGCTAATGATACACATGCAGAAATGTGCAGGTGTAAAGTGTTCTTGTATCTGCACCCTGCTTTGAAATGGATGGTCACAAGGTTAGGTAAATGTTTACATGGTAACCTAGAAAGTAACACATGAATCATAGCATCTCAACTTGAAAAAAAATTCACCACAAAATGAAAACGATGCACTCTGAATCCTTCTTATTTTCTGCGTTCTTACAATGTTTGGTTGGCCGAGAGCTCTCCTATCCACATTCATATGCTGCCCTCTCATTTTCCTAATTGGCTCTCTATGATGTCTTCCGTAGCACCGGGCACTGGATAGGTAGACAGATTTATGTACTCTCCTGCTTGATTCCCATGTGGGAGGTTTCCGAGTTCAATCTGCTACTAGGAGGGCAGAGGCAGGCGACCTGTCGGGAGCCTAAGTGCAGCCCTGCAGAGGTTCCTCCCTTTGCTTTCTTCTCCCATATTATGGCAGCTGCCTTGAGCCAAAAAGGCTTCATTCAGCTAAAACATGATGTTGCTCTAAATCGCTAACTTCCTATTTGGTCATTTTCTCTGGCTTTTAATTCTGTTATTTGGTGACCACAACCAAAGTCCAAAAAAACAAGTTAAGTGAAAATGGCACAAGGTCAATGTTGGCGAGCGTTATTATGTTTGGGAGAGAGGGGTAAACAGAGCCAGGAAAGGAATAGAGACATCCACTGATACAGCCACCAGTTGAAAGACTGTGCTCCCCCAAAAGAATGGCCCTCAAGTATACACCACGAGTTAGACATGTGTAACCCCGTCACTGTAAAATGAGGACAGCCATGATTCCATCTGTGTAGAAACAAACTACATTTGAAGGAAAATGTGCCAAGCGGGAGCAAGCTTATGTTTAGATATAGAATTGGAGCTTGCTCGCTAGCCTGCTTCCTTCCTTTCTTCCTTCTTTGTCTTAGTTACTTCTCTCATTGCTGAGACAAAACACCCAACACCTAAAGTTAAAGGAGGACAGGTTTATGGAGCTCACAGTTTGCAGAGGTTTCCACAGTCAGCTGGCTCCAAGGTAGAGGGGCAACCACTCGTGACAGGGAAAGACAGCAAAAACACCAAGGGGAGAAGACAAGACCCTTTCTATCCCTTATATTGTAAGCAAGCTGCCCACCCTAGGCTGGGTGTAGCACTCACACCCTGAATCCCAGCCAGAACTACGCCAAAACAATCAGTGAACAGATTTACTACTCACACATCCTTAATCTCAGCAGCACGTGGTCTTCACTCGGCCACCTCTGAAAAAGCACGGACCGCATGAGGCTTTGGGGACACCCAGACACAAACCATGACGTTGTTGTACCTTCTTGTTTCATTTCTGAAGGATCTTTCTAAAGCAGCTTTCATACTTTCTGGGCAACAGCGACAAAACCACTGGTCAGACACCAGCAGAGGTGAGCATACGGAGGGGAGCCACCAGGTCACCCTGGCACAGACTCGTCTAGCCTTGTACGGATTCTCATCCAACACCGCGGTAGTATCAGCTCTTGACAGTGTGCTGTGAATCGTGAGCGTGACAGCCTCCCCTTCCACTTGTGGGCTCTGAGCAGCTGTCCCTCGGGGTCCCAAACACTGCCTGCTTTTAAAACCCCCTCCAATCCCTCCTCACTCATGACATCTCCTCCATACCCCGAACGCATGAACTCTTCCTGAGATAAAGTATGTGCCCAAACGCCCAAACCTCTTTCTCACAGACAGCAGAAAATTAATAGTTTCCCTTCTCTACCTTCCCATCCTTTTAAAATCAACAAACACTTGAATAAACCAACAGAAAATCATTTCATTGTAAAGGCCAACCTGCAAAAATTGGCTGATATTTTTTAGCCAGTTCTTCCTCAGTTCTCCTCTGGAACATCCACGGTTCGTTTTCCCTAACTCCTATGACTCGGTACTAATTGATAGACCAGCACCAGCCCGAACATTTTCAATAGTCATTAAGTCAAAATGTGAAAGTTAAACCAGAATCCTGCCGGATCACACAGCAGTTTCTGCAGCTGAATGGAGACCAGCTTTTATTAAATTATGCATCTGGTATAGCTTTTATTCCCTCAGTGAGACTGCTGTTCATAAATTGTTATGTGGGTTACTCTAATCAATTAATTTCAGTAGGCTTTGGCCTTGAGGTAATTTCACTGCATTATGCAAAGTGGACTGAACACTCGGAACTTTTGAAAGGTAGTGATTTGGTTTCTGAACTCGGAACATCCATGGGTCAGGGATTCTATCCCGTGGGGTTCCTACGTAGACCTGCCAAGTCCTTTAGAGGCCTTCTTTCCTTCTTGCTGCATTACTCCCCCAGGACACAGATTCACAATGTCCCTTTTTGCAGGGTTCTGATTGTATCTCCTCATCACAAAAGCCTCACATGTTCAGGAAGAAAAAGAAATCAAACAGCTCCACACTAGATTTGCAAGAATAATGTGACTGGGACTTGTGGACAGAGCGCTAACATCAGGGACTGGACACTTCTCCAGCAGAGTTTGTGTCCAATCTCAGAGGTAAGTGGCTGGGCCAGGCCACCTTCCCAGTGAGAAAAATTCCTCCAAAGCCTCCAGTGTGGAGTGTGACAAACATTACTGCTGAACCCGCAGCATGCTGTGTGCAGCAGGGGGCCAGCACCCCCATCCTCAAAGGGTGCAGACTCCGAGCCTAGTTCTTGGCACAAATAGACTATCAGGTCTGAATATGGGAACCCTACAAGTCAAAGGCGTGATGCTGTGAAAGGGCCAGGGAAGACTTCAACAAAGATTTAATCATGGGTTTTGATGACAAAAAAGTTGCATTGGTTGGTTGTAAACAAAATGCAGTTTTAACTCGTGCCCTACCTACTAGCTCTGTAACCTGAGGAAAAATTCCTAGCCTTTCTGTTCCTGTTTGTTCACCTGGAAAACAAGAGAATACTAATAGAGTACACTTTGTGGACTTGTTATAAGAAGTTAGTTAAGGTTTGAAAAGCAACTAGGATAGTATCGCACTTAGGTTTTAATTTTTGCATTCTGCTTAATGACTCAGGGATAAGTTGAGCCTGGTACTTATCTTCCAAATACTACCAAATTACAGGAGTTGCAGGCTTAGAAAGATGAGCTACAGATTGCCCAGAAGAAAAATGGAAGAGAAACGAGCTGGGGAAAAATATCAAAGATACCTGCTCAGACTGGCTTTTACAGAGAAACTATGTTGTATTTACTTAATCAATATTTGTGGGCACATGCCTATAATCCTAGCACTCTGGGAGGCTGAGGCAAGAGGATCACAAGTTCAAACCAAGCATCGCAACTTAGTGCCTTAATGAGACCCTATCTCAAAATAAAAAATGACTGGAGATAGAGCTCAGTAGGAAGACCCTGGGTTCAATCCCCAGTAATTAAAAAAATTGTGGAACAGTTTATAAATAAAGATTCACATGTAATGGATAGTTAATTTTAGTAAATAAAGTACAAATATTAAATACTATGATTCAATGGCTATTTGATGGGTGGGTGAATGGGTGGATAAAAGAAAACATAAATCTCAAGACCAACGTTGAAGATGTTAACATTCATGGTTACCATGTACTACAACAGTCCATGGTGGTTAAGGCAGGATACAAGGATTTGACCAGATCAACTCTGAAGTGGACCATAAGTAACAGCTCCAAAGTTTGTGATCAATGCGCAATGCTTTTGCAAATTACATCAGACTGAAGATTTCTTTCTAATGGCCATTCTGCCAGAAGTGTTACACAAATTTAACACAATCCAGATCAAAATTCCAACAGCCTATCTCACAGAATTACAGAAAAAAAAATCCTAAAATTCACTTGGAACCAGAAGAGGCTTAGAATAGCAAAAAACAATTCTGGACAACAAAGGCAAGGTAGGGAGCATTACAATCCCTAACTTGAAATGATCCTACAAAGCTACTAGGATAAAAACAGCATGGTACTACCAAAAAACAAAACAAAAAAAACCAGACACAAGAATCAACAGAACAGGTTAGAAGATGTAGAAATAACTCTGGGCATACTCAGTCACCTTATCTTTGACAAAGATGCCAAACACATTCACTGAAAGAAAGATAGCCCCTTTAATAAATGCTGCCAGGAAAACTGGCTTTCCACATGCTAAAGATTAAAACTAAACCCATATCTTGCATCATGTACTAAACTAAAATCGAAGTGGATCAAAGATCTAAATATTAAAACAGAAACACTGGATCTGCTGGAAGATAGAATAGGTAAAACTCTTGAAGACACTGGTGTAGGCAAAGACTTTATGAACAAAATCCCAATTGCACTGGAACTATCACAAAGAATTGACAACTGGCCGGGCGTGGTGGCTCACGCCTTTAATCCCAGCACTCGGGAGGCTGAGACAGGTGGATCGTTGTGAGTTCGACACCACCCTGGGCTACAAAGTGAGCTCAAGGCCAGCCTGAATGGCATAGTGAGACCCCGTCTCAAAAACAGGGCTGAGGATCTAGCTCAGCGGTCTAAGCGCCTGCCCAGCAAGCGCAAGGTCGTGAGTTCAATCCCCAGTGCCGCAAAAAAAAAAAAAAAAGAATTGACAACTGGGATCTAATCTGATTAAAAAGCTTTTGCACAACAAAAGAGTGAAGAGAAAATTTTTTGCCAGCTGTTCCTCAGACAAAGGACTAATATCCACATTAAATAAAAACTCAAAATAATCAGACCCCACAAATTTAAAGACCCAATCCAAAAATGGGCATCCATAATGAATAGACACATCTCAAATAAAGAAATAGAAAGAGCAAATAAATATATGAAAAAATGTCCAGCATCACTGATCATTTGAAACATGCAAATTAAAACAATGCTGAGATTTCATCTCACCCCAGAAAGAGTGGCTATTACCAAGAAATTAACAAATACAAATGCTGGTGAGGCTGTGGGGAAAAAAGAACCCTTCTCCACTGTTGGTGGAAGTGTGGACTGGTCCAACCACTGTGAAAATCAGTGTGGGGAATTCTTCAAAAACCTAAAACTAGAGGTTCCATTTGACCCAGCTATTCCCCTTCTTGGTATCTTCCTGCAAGAATTAAAACACCATACCAGAGTGATATATGCACACCCACAGTGCCTTGTTTTGTTTTGTTGTTTTTTTCAAAACACCCATGTTTGTAGCGGTATGGTTTGTAGTTTAGCACATGTTAGAGATATGGGTCTGGCTTCAGTTTTCAGCATGTGGAAGCCAGTGTTCCTAACACCATTTAAAGCCTATCTTTCTTGCAGTGAAAGTGTTTAGTGCCCTTTTCAAAGATAAGGTAGCTGATTGTGTTTGGAGTTATTTCTCTATCTTCTATTGTGTTCCACTGACAATTGGGTCTGCTTTTTGCCAGTACCATGCTCTTTTTATCATGGTAGCTTTGTAACAGAACTTCAAATCAGGATGTGATGCCCCTGTCTTGTGCTTTCGCCCAGAATTGCTTTTGCTACTCTAGACCTCTTCTGGTTCCATATGAATTCAAGATTGCTTCTGTAATTCTGGGATGTATGCTATTGGTATTTTGGTTAAGATTGCATTAAATTTGTGTAACAGTTTTGGGAGCAGACTCATTTCCAGTATATGAAAAGAAAGACCCAAATCTATGCAATTAGGAATGAAAGTGGCAAAACCACAACAGACCCTGCAGAAATACAGAAGGTCATCTGTATCCACTCTGAGAAGCTGTACTCTAATAAGATGGAAGACACAGAGGAAATGGGCAAATTTCCAGATATGTATGAATTACCAAAGCTGAATAAAAAAGATATAAAAATTTTGAAGGGTTTTTGTTTGTTTAATACATCTGAAAAAAATGCATACACAAAGACTGAGACATGACAAAGCATTGGTTCAACACTAATGAAATTAGGATCTTGGGATGGTGAAAAAATTACCTATACCTTTTTAAAAACTGGAAACTGCAACAAAAACAAGCTGATAAAGTCCCTATTAACACTTTCTAAGAGTCTACTATAAGACTCCTTGCATGATTTTTATTAAAGTAGAGAGCCTCGACCAGTTGCTATAGGGGTTCTCATATAGAAAAAGGAAATAAGGGGATTCCCCTAGCTGGTCCCCATGCTGGTCCCCACCCACCCATAGCTCCTTAATGAAACAGGCTACATCCTAGCAACCTGAAAGAGGACACCAATTATCCCGTAGGCATCTGTCTTGTAGCACTACCCTCAGATTTCCTCTGCATCAGGTCTTCTGCTAGAATCTAGGAACACCAAACACCACTGAACTGCAAATCTATGCTGAGCATATAAGGCAAGGTCTTGGTTACTTTTCTCTCCTTGCTGGGACAAAACATCTTACACCCAAAGTGAAGCAAGGAAAGGTTTAGTTAGCATACAGATTCTGGAGTTTTCAGTCTATACTTAGCTGGCTCCAAGGCAGGGTGGCGAGGCTGAGGGGCAGCCGTTCACGGCAGCTGCAACCTGAAAAAGCAAACCACGCCAAAGAGGGAAAAACGCCCCCATTCCAACTTTACATTGTATGTCGCCTTCACCCCTGGGCAGGTGCAGAACTCACACACCAATCCCAGTGCTAGACAACGAGTCAACCACAAACGCTAGATTCAGCCGCTTCCATCACTACATGAGGTTTGTGGGGGCCATCTATATACAAACCATAACCAACAATGACTAACAAAGGGGAAAAAATTTTTTAATTACAAACTCAATCCATTTGCTGTATTTCAAAAGGTGCAATACTTTTCTTCATTTATCAGTGAAAGAAGTTAAAATTAACTTCAAAAAAAATCAGCAAGTGGCAAAAACATTTCCTTGAAAGTCACAGTCACATACAGAGTACATCCTAGAAAAGAGGAGGGGCCAGACAGCTTCCACCCGCTTTCATGAGTTCATCAAATACTGGGTCTACTCAAGGGTGGAGAGAGAAAAAAGGCAACTTTCAAAAAGGAGTGTGTTATTAAATGAGGCATTTACTATACTCCTTCCTAAGAGCACCAGGTAGGGAACACGCTTTTCTAGACTAGATCTAGGAAGTGGAATGTGGAATCAATCCGTCCTCCTCCCCGCCAAGGGCTGACCACTGGTAAATGAATTTTTAAAAATAGAACAAAAAACAAACCCCACACATACTCCCCCCACAAAAAAGAAGGAAAAAAAAATACTAAGCTGTCCCAGATTACTCTCAAGTGGAACCAGGGAGCAGCTTCCACAATTCCAATTAGTCTGTCACAGAGTCATCACAAGCATGCTTTACTTTTAAACAACAACAAAAAAGGTTTTTGAAACAACGAAACAAAAACTAGTACTGATCACTTTTCAGACAATCACAATTACTCAAAATTAACTAGTACTGGGAGGGGTGGAGGGCATTTGTGATTATTGCAGAAACAAATTTTAATTTTTACTCTTTAGTTCGATTTAAATATTGCCTTTAGTATGATGCCGACACCAGCTGTACAGAAAGGGATCTGGAGAGAGATTCATAGCAGCACGCACCTACGGCTCTTCTTTGGTCCTGAAGGCTCCAGGGCAACCAGTATTGCTTCATCAAACACACTCTTTAGGCCTTTCTGTGTGAGTGCAGAACACTCCACATATTTGACAGTCTTCAGATTGTGGGCCAGCTTTTCAGCAGTCTCTGGAGTGATGGGTTTCTGTTTGTTCTTGGCAAGTTTATCAATAGTAGAGGGATCATCTCTGAGATCAATTTGGGTCCCAACGAGCAAGAAAGATGTCTTTTGACAGTGGTGAGTTATCTCAGGCACCCACCTTTCTTTCACATTTTCAAATGATGATGGACCACTGAAAAACAGACTAGAAATACATCTGTTTGTGGATAACTCAGTGGTCGTAATCTGTCATACTCCTCTTGCCAAGCAGTATCAAAAAGCCCAAGAGCATACAGCTCTCCACCAATCATAACTGTGACTGCATAGTTGTCAAAAACAGTCGGTACATATTCAGAAGGAAATTCATTTGTTGTATACAATATCAGGAGACATGTTTTACCAACAGCACCATCGCCTACAACAATGCACTTAATTGTCTGCATTGTGGAAATAGTTTAAATATTTCAAATTTGATGTTGACCTCAACTTCTCTGCCGGGGCCAGAAGATATAAAAATTTTAAATAACTCAATATCAGTCCATGAAATTGAAGAAGTAATAAGAAAAAAAAAA
>RJWT010050807.1:0-10815 GCA_004365215.1 Cuniculus paca
GTCTTATTAACAATGAGATCTCCATGTCCTTTCTCCTCTGCTGCTCCCATAGCAATACTTCACCCCAATGCTGTGCCCATTTATCCTTGACCAGGCTCCTGCTCACCCTGAGATCTTAGTGCAAAACCCCTGCCAACTCCACCAATTGCCCCTTCTACAGCCAAGTCTAGGTGCTGGATCAGACCCACACACTTAGAAACGCAGCAACTTGACTGGTGTGTGCAGGGCTTCAGGTGGTGTGTGGAATGGAGGAGTAGAGATCCACCCTACACACACACTCTTGAGTCAGAGGCATTCCTGATATCTGGTCCTGAAATTACCTGACATTCATATTAAATCACTTATGGGGGCTGCTGAAATAGTGGGTGTCACTCCAATACCTGGAAGGTGAGAGATAGCTGCTTACACAGTTCACTCTGCCTCAGCCAATGGAAGCCATCACTTCCCTTTGGCTGGTGATCTCACCTTGGAGAACCTCAGGGAGGGCCACTGAGTCGGGTTGGCTGTGATCACAGAAGCATATAGTTGTGTTTTTTCCCGGCACTTGTGAAGGATCCTTCTCCTCTACTCCTCTCTGCCAGAGTTAATTGCAGATCAGTGTCAGTGCCCAACACAGGGGATACAGTGAGTGTCAGAGGCATGTCACATGTTGAGAAGCATGCAGGTGAGTGGGACCTAGGGGGAACAGAGGCTGTTGGATGGCTTCCTCTTTTGTTAGGTGCTGGATCCCTGAGTTGTAGCCATTCAGGTTTCACGAGCACAGGAAACCAAAGTATCTCACAGTAGCTGAGGCAGAGGGATATTCCTCAAGTACCTGGGTCCCATGCTGAACTCATGTAATCTCCTGTGGACTTGGTGATGCACATTTCCTCCAAGTTCTGATAATGTGGCTTCAGAATAGTCAACTCTTTGGCATTTTAAGAAATTTAAATTAAAATTTTGTTTCAGTTTTGGGGATGGAGGCCAGGTTCTCTCACATGGTAAGCAAGAGACCTACCACTGAGACATCTCCAGGCATGACAGCAATTTTCAAAGGTCCCAGAAAGACCCACTATCTGCCACTGTGGTCTTTATTCCTTAGAAGGTGAATGCAGATCCCTTAATGCAATGCCCTTCATGGGCTCCTCCCACTAAGGTACCACTATCTCAATGAATTTTAATCTTAACCACAGCTTTGTTTAGTGGCAAGAATTCCATAGTAGCCCCACCATTTCAGACTGATGTACCTCTACTGATGTACCTCAGACTGATGTTCCTACAGTCTGTGATATAGGCATATCTGTCAGATGCCTTGTTTTTATTTTACTCATCAAATCATTTAATGAGCATTTTTGTGCACCACTGTATGCCAATCACTGTTCCAGATTCTAGAAATGTAATAATGAGTAAGGTAGGTAAAATGATTGTTTTAATTCATTCTGATTTTGCTCATTGTTAGAATCCTACAGCATCTGGGGCAAAATTTGGAGAAATGGATATTACTGGTGGAAAGATAGAAGGAGCAAAGAAAGATTCCTTGTGTTCACCCATTTCACAATTCTGCCCTCACTCACTAGTCCTTGGTCTGGGAATCACACACTAGAACTTTCTCACCATCCAGCAATTTAATTTGCTAGAAGGCCTCATTTCCCTCTCCTGGCATCCCACTGCTTCCAGGACATTTGTCCACAAACACAACTTTCTTCAATGGAAAGAGGTGTGTTTTACTCATTCAGTTCTCACATGCCTGAAAGATTAGCTGTCTTTCTGAATCAGAAGATAACTTTGTCATTTTTTTTTTTTGCCAACTGAAATGACATGACTCATCAATTGGTACAGCATCTGGTTGGCAAATTGTAAATCTGTTGTTCTAACCAGCCAGGTACCTAATTCAGGCAGTAGAGAGGAGGCTATGAGAAGTGTCTGAAAAGTCTCTAAAGAGAGGCAGTGGCTGTTTACTGTTGGAGTAAGTGTTTTGAGAGCAGAGAAATCAGGTTATCTATCTCTTCATTGAATACAAGCCTGCTCCAAGCCATTCTTCCTTTTCTTCTTTTGTCTCATGGAGGTAAAATTGGACATTCTGTGTGCAGAATGGCAAACAGTGTAAAAACAACCAGGACAATCCCTCCCATGAGTTGGAACATTTAAGAAAGGACAACTCTGAAACTTGGGTACTTTGGAAAAGACCTAGGCTCAGACCTTGGCCAGAACTATAAAGCTGACTGGGAAGACTGTGTCTTGTACTTTCAGGCATTGTTCAATAAAATGCATCTGCTAAGTACCTCTAAAATGGCAGTGAGAGATAGTTTTCTTGAAAACTTTCGAGCCTAGCCGAGCGTGGTGGCTCACACGTGTAATCCCAGCACTCGGGAGGCTGAGACAGGCGGATCGTTGTGAGTTCGAGACCAGCCTGGGCTACAAAGTGAGCTCAAGGCCAGCCTGAAAGGCATAGTGAGACCCTCTTTCAAAAACACCAGGGCTGGGGATCTAGCTCAGCGGTCTAAGCACCTGCCCGGCAAGCGCAAGGTCCTGAGTTCAATCCCTGGTGCCGCAAAAAAAAAAAGAAAACTTTCAAGCCTGAGACCTGGGATAGTTTGATCTGGTGAAAAGAGTAAGGAAACCAGAAGAAACCAAATCTGTTACCTGAGGCCTCTCTCTGTGGACCATTAGTTTTATCCCCTGTAAAATAGGGATGACTGTCTCTTACCATATTGTGCTGAGGACCAACTTGATTCAGTACAGAGTAGGCAATAATTAATAATTAACAAGTAGGCACAAAAATAGATTGACAGTCTGTATTAGGCCTACAGACCTGTGGCTGGCTTACAGACAGGTTAATCTTTAAGCCTACGGCTAGAGCAAAGACTAGCAGTCTATGAAATTCTGGCGCCTCAACACAAGATAAGGCAGCTGAGGACTTTGACTCATCCAAATTCCTTCTAGTACAGTAGTCTAGTTAGCAGATAATCAGACTACTAGTTAACCATGATCTGCTCCTATGTGTTTTTCCAAAAATTCATTGTTCTTCAATCCCTAAACTTTGACTATATCAGCAGTCCACCATGTCGTTTTCCTGCAGCCCACAAGCACACCCCCCAATCAAGCTGTACACCTAATATAGGCCAAGAACACTGAGTCTCCAGGTCTTAAGCCTTATTGGGCTTTGACCTTCCTGGTGCCCCTTGTAACTAATATGCATGTAGATCTTGTCTGTGTTTTAGTCTGTTGTCGTACCCCTGAGCAGGAGATCTGTGGCCCAGGCCAGGGCCCCAACAAGATTGTTCTAGAATTAAATGAGTTTGGCAAGTAAGATCAGAGAAGATTGCTTTTCTTCATTTTGGAAGGCCCAGAATGGATAATGAATACCTAGGAATGGAGGTGGACTTGTGAGACTTGGAATTTCCTAAGTGGCAGGTGTCACCTTCATCCTGTAATATCAAACAGCCCCTTGGGAGCATCACCCAAGTTCTCTTTTTGTTCCTTTCAAAGTAGGTCTCCTTGAAGCCACAGCTCTCTAGTTTGGTTCTTGGTGCCAATGAAGCGGACTCAAGATCAGGAAGTGACAGTAGTCCCATAGGATGGTGAACTGGGGGTCTGAGACACCATGGAGATAATGGAGCATTGGCTGACCCAGAAACCGGGGATCCAGTGCCTCAGTCAGGTTCCACCAGCAAGTTCTTACGTCACTGATGGTCACTTTTCTGCCTCCCTGAAGCTCTGTTGCACAGACATGAACAGATTGGGCACTTTGACTTCCTATAAGGAAAAGTAATGTTGTCCTGAATAGTGGCCCAAGTCCCAAAGTCCTGGTCCTGTTTTGTGAATTATCAAATAAATGGCTGTTTTAGGTTCTTCTGAGCTGTCAGTAATTTTGTGGCTTTTCTATTTGCTTCATTTTGTGGTTTTACTGACACTTAATTTTAAATGATAGTTACTTGTCTTTTGTCAGGTTCCACTCCAACCTCTCTGTTTGCCTGCTGTTATCAGTCCAGAGCATCCACTTACTGATAGCTCCCCCTAATGAATACTGTTACTCTCCACTAATTAGTTTAACAGACCCAGACTATTATTTCGATAGTTGGGGTCTAAACTCTAAATTCATAGCCTTGCAGCTGTCAGAGGAAAGGATGACTCGAGATAAAGGGCTGTCCAGACAGGACTGTGAGACAGGCAGGCCAGAGGAGTGAACAGTGCAGTACTGGCTGCGGATGCGAGAAGAAAAGGGACCTACAGATGGCGCCATCACAGGATCACAAGAGGACACCCCCTGTTCTATCCTTGCCATGGCATAGAAGGGGACACAAGCGTTCATAGGAAGAATAAGAATCAGACCGCAGGTGGCTAACTGCACCAATCAACCCGACTGCAAAGCCCTTGTCTGTACAGGAAAGGCTCCAGGTGCGCACGGACAGTCCCAGGCCTTGGCCAGCAGACACGCGGTCTGACTTGTCATTTGCCCTCAGTCAGAAACCCGCGCACAAGAACAGACCTCCCATTGGCCAGAGGGGTTCGCCACACCCAGGAAGTGCGGAACTAACCTGGGTCCAGCAGGATGGAAGTGCTTCTGCCCTCACCTAACATGGCGGAATGGGAGGCTGTGGGCGGAAGTGGTAACCGCGACCCTTGATCTCAGCTCGGTATCTAGGCGACCACGGCCGCTTCCACAGCCCTGAAGCAGCAGGCACTGGGGGATCCCAAAGCGCTTCTCGCTGAGGAAATTCGCGGGCTAAAGCGACAGGTTCCGGCCGAGATCCAGCACAAGAAGGAAGAGCTGGGGCCCGGGATATAGCTCAGCAGCACTGCACCTGCCGGGCAAGCGCGAGGTCGTGAGTTCGATTCCCGGCACCAACACCACCTCCCTACCCCACCCCCACCTAAATAAATAAATAAATAAATAAATAAATAAAATAAAGGAGCTGCGGCAGATGGTGGGCGAGCGGTACCGCGACCTGATCGAGGCGGCCGACACCATCGGCCAGATGCGGCGCTGCGCCGAGAGTGGCTGGTGGACGCGGTGAAGACCACCGACCAGTACCGGGGCCCGCAGGTCAGTCCCGCAGCCGGGCCCGGCCGCGGAGCTGCCGCCGCCCTCCCCGATCCGCTCACAGCGCTCGCACTCCCCGTTAGGGCTCAAATGTACCACCTCCAGACGTTCTTTTCCTGGGAACAGATTTCTTGCTTGTGTTCACACCTTCCCCTCAAGTCATTCACTCTTCATCCCAGCCTTCGTTCCCTGTCCCGCCCCCCAGGAATAAATTCACCCAGCCAGGTGGCCTCCCAGCCTTTGCAGTTGGAGCAGCGCACAGGTGGCAAACCCTGGCCTTTGAGCACCCAAACCTGTTCATGATAGGGAACTAGGGCTCTTCCAATTCAGGTCTCCCAGTCTTTTTTCCCCCAAACACTAATGATGAGGAGGGATGGGCTAGTAAATACGGAGCAGCCCCTCGGCTTCCTGAAGAAAGTTGACCTGGGATGAGCAAAGTGAAGGGCGTGGCGATGAAGCAGGTATGCAAGGCATTTGTGTGTAACCTGTGACCATTTACTGTGATCTGGAAGAGGAAACTGCAAAAGTACATTTAGCTCCCATGTGGAACCTTCTCATGCTGCCTAGGTTGTAAAACAATCCAGGCCAATGAATGGGGTAACACAATAGAACTATATGTAGAAGGTGCAAAATCCTTTAGAAATTTTTGAAATGAGTGAACTCATCTCTTCCCTGAGCCGTACGTTAAGTTACATGTCCCCTTGCAAGTGGCTAGATATTGCTATAACTGAACATACTTCCAGGCTTATGAAAAGACTAACTTGTGTTGTGCCTGATTTTATTTTATTTTAAAGAAAAAAATTTTTTCAAAACACAACAATGGTATGTACATTGCATATTGTTATCTTCAAATCAGTTACTCAGAGTACAAGACATTGCATATTGTTATCTTCAAATCAGTTACTCAGAGTACAAGACATCTGAACAATGCTAGTACAAAACTTTCTCCTCAACGAACTCAGAGAAATCAGTAGTATAATTATCTTAACTATTTTTTATGTATATAGTTTCTTTCAGCTCACACTAGTGAGCCAATACAATGTTTACACATGTGGGTCTGATTTATTTCACTAATGAGTATGGTCTCAAGTTGCATCCATTTACCTATAAAAGTCTCCAGTTTATCCTTCCTTATGGCTGAGTAGTACTCCATTGTATAAAAATACCACATGTTTTTTATCCATTTCTCAGTTAATGGGCATTTACATTGTTTCCAAGATCTAGCTATTACAAATTATGCTGCTATAAACATGAGCTCACATGTATCACAGTGGTATGATGTTTTTAATTCTTTTGGGAAGATACCCAGAAGGGGAATAGCTGGATCAAATGGGACCTCAAGTCCTAGTTTTTTGAGGAATCTCCACACTGATTTCCACAGTGGTTGTACCAGTCTACACTCCCACAAACAGTGGAGAAGGGTTCCTTTTACTCCACAACCCCTCCAGCATTTTTTATTGGTTAATTTCTTGATAATAGCCATTCTTTCCAGGGTGAGGTGGAATCTCAGAGTTGTTTTAATTTGCATCTCTTGAATGACCATCGATGTTGAACATTTTTTCTCAAATTTTTTACTGTTTGTATTTCTTTATCTGAGAAGTGTGTATTCATCTCAGATGGCCATTTTTGGATTGGGTCTTTAAATCTGGGAGGACAGATTTGAGTTCTTTATATGTTTTCGATGGTAGTCCTTTGAGGTACAGCTGGCATCTGTTTTCTCCCACATTGTGGGTTGTCTCTTCACTCTGTTGGTGGTTTCTCTTGCTGTACAAAAGCTTTTCAGTAGGGTGAGATCCCAATTGTTGATTCTTTGTGATAGTTTCTATGCAACTGGGGTTTTGTTCATAAAGCCTTTGCCTGCACCAATGTCTTCATCAAGAGTTTTACCTCTTCTGTCTTCCAGCAGATTTAATGTTTCTGTTTTAATATTTAAATCTCTGATCCATTCCAAATTTAGTTTAGTGCATGGTAAGAGCTATGGATCCAAATTTAATCTTTGGCATGTGCAGAGTCAGTTTTTCCAGCACCATTTATTAAAGAGGCTTTCTTCTAGAGAGTGTGTTTGGAACCTTTGTCAAAGATAAAGTGGTTTAGTGTGTCTGGAGTTGTTCCTACATCTTCTAATATGTTCCATTGGTCTTCAGTTCTGTGGTTTTTTTTTTTCCAATACTACACTGTTTTTATCATGGTAGCTTTATAGTATAATTTCAAGGCAGGGATTGTGATGCCTCCTGTCTTGCCTTTGTTGCCCAGGATTGCCTTTGCTATTCTAGGTCTTTTCTGATTCAAGATGAACTTTAGGATTCTTTTCTCTAATTCTGTGAGGTAAGTTATTGGAATTTTTATTGGAATTGCATTGAATCTGTATAACAGTTTTGGAAGTATGGCCATTTTCACTATATTGGTTCTTCCTACCCAAGAGCACAGAATATCTCTCCATTTTTCTAATATCCTTTTCAATCTCCTTTTTCAAAGTACTGCAGTTTTCAATATAGAGGTCTTTCATATCCTTAAGTTGATTCTTAGGTATTTCATTTTTTGGGGTGCTATCATGCAAGTTATTTTTCCCCGATTTCTCTCTCAGTAAGTTTGTTATTCATGTACAGGAAGGCTGTTGATTTTTGAGTATTGACTTTGTATTCAGCTATGCTACTGAATTTGCTTATTAAATCTACCAGTTTTTTAGTGGAATTTTTGGGGTCTTTTGTGTAGAATATCATGTCATCTACAAATAATGATAGTTTAACTTCTTCTTTTCCTATCTTTATTCCTTTTATTTCTTTCTCTTGTCTAATTGCTCTAGCTAAAATTTCCAGGACTATGTTGAATAGGTGTGGAGATAGTGGACATCTTTGTCTTGTTCCTGATTTTAGAGTGAAAGCTTTCAGTTTTTGTCCATTTAGTATGATTTTGGCTGTTGGTTTGTCATAGGTGGCTTTTATCAGATTGAGATAAAGACCATCTATTGCAGTTTTCTGTAGGACTTTTATAATGAATGGGTGCTGGACTTTGTCAAAGATCTGATTTTAGAAATACATTGATTTTCACAGTTACATCTTCAATTTTTATCCCCCCACACCCAAATTTGAGTGCCTTCATTCTGTTTACAAAAAAGCAAAAGCCTCCTAATTCCTGCTCTGGTTCATCTTACTGATACAGTCTAGTCAAGAATGTCAATCCAAGAAAAGTTGACAAGAAATACAGAAGTGATGTAGAATAACTGTAGGAAATATTTTTGAATAAATGATTAATTCCCAAAGTAATTGTGTCCATATTCCATATGAGTTGTAGACTGACTTTCAGATTGGGTTCTTGGGAAGGAAGGATATTAAGGGCAGATGAGATTTGGAATATGGCTGTTTTAGTCAGTTTACACTGCTATAAAAAATACCTGAAATAATTCATCAAACTTTTTTTTTAATCATAATCCTGGGGTCTGGGAAGTCTAAAAACAAGCTATGGCATTTCGTGTGTGCTGAGGGCTTTCCTGCAGCAATAGCACATAACGGAAAGGGAGGCCATAAAAAGACCTAAGCCAGATCCTGCCAACCTTTTTTTTAAGTCAGGAACCCCGCCATAAGGGGATGGTTCAGAGGGGAGAGGAAGATGAGACGCTTCAAGACTCAGCAAAGTAAAGATTTTGTAGTTATTGAAGGGCAGTTAGGCCCTCAGAAAAACAGGACAGAAGTTGTAAGATTGAACATCATAAAAGAAAGAGGATTCTTCCAAGGGGAGGTAGCCCGCAATGAAGCTATCAAGACTTCACAAGGATGGGAATATTAAAAGAATGACTTGTAGCTGGAAGTGGCGGCACATATCTTCCCAGTATACAGGAAGGCTGAGGCACAATGATCACAGCCTGAGCAACATACAGTACTGACTTAGCAAGCCCATGTCTCAAAATAAAAAAGGGTAGGCATGCAGCTCAGTGTGAAGGTCTTGGGTTCAATTCCCAGGACTGCCAATAAATAAATATAAATAAAAAGGAACATTGATAATCAGGTGGTGAGATGAAGGATTACATCCGACATCAATGTCTTGCAAAGTTGCATTGAACTGGTTTATGAATGCTTTACATCCTGAAACATTCCAGCCTCTCCCTGAGTCTGCACAACACTGACCTTGCTTTTGTTTGTTCTTCTTCGTTATGCCCTGCCTTGTAGCCATAGCATCAGATCCTAAACATGTTCTACAGCATGACTGCCAGGATCAAACTGCTACTAGAAATTCCCGAGAAGATCTAGAGCTCCACAGAAGCCTCAGTAGCACCATACCACACAGCTCTACCTGCTCTACTGTCACCTTCACAGCCTGCTCAACCTGGATTCTTCCAGCTCTGCATACAGTCCAGTCCCCTCCCGATTTGCTATGCTCATCCAGCAGGTGGCAGCAGCCAGCCACTTCTGATAAGTGGATTCCACAGAGAGATCTCTGGTGATGGCCAGACTGCACCACTGCAGTTTTATGGACTCTTCTTCTTGATATACCCACGCTCTTCACCTAAGATGTCAAAAAGTCTCTTGACTTTTGTTGTCATCTTTCTAGGTCAACCATTCTGCATGAAAGCAAGATTATGCACAAATGCCAAGCTGTGTCTGACCAAGCTGTGGCAGAGGCCCTCTGCTCCATAATGCTCTTAGAGGAGCGTTCTCCCCACCAAGCCCTCACAGGCTTCCTGATGGCCAGAAAAGCAGCTATTCCGACACTTCTCAACCAGCCGAACCGTACGGGTTTAGCTTCTTTCCAAAATTCGATCCTTAATAAAGCATAGGATGGAGCAGAGCGAGCAGAGGGAGCTTTATTAATGGAAATTATTTGAAGGGATATTTCTTCTCACAGGTTCTGGCATCAAGGCCCAGTTTTGTTCATTAGTGGAATTGCTGGCCACCACTTTGAGCCAACCTCACACTCTTTTCTACACTTTACCAGAAGGGCTGCTGCCAGATCCATCTCTGCCGTGCAGCCTGCTCTTCTCTACTCTGGAGACCAATACAGGCCAGTATCCTACATGGTAAGCACTTTTATTTTCAGTTACATATACAGCTGTTTATTTATTTTCTTTTTTTTCTTTTTTTTATTAATTATGTTTTTTTCATCTTTTTTTATGTACGTATTTTTTGTTAGCACATGTTTGCAGGCCACAATGATTACATTTATCATGGGCAGTTTGTACACGTACATAACACATCTTCATTCTTTTTTGTCTCCTTCTACCCCATTCCTTCCTGCTGTCTCCAACTCTTGGTCCTTGTCTTAGTTACTTTTCTTGTTGCTGAGACAAAATACTCAACACTCATGAGTTAAAGATTTATTTTATTTCAGCTCACAGTTTGTAGAGGTTTCAGTCCAGAGTCGACTGGCTCCAAGCCAGGGCAGCACGGTAGAGGGGCCCAGCAGAAGACAAAGACACCATGGCAGGGCAGGCTGAAAGCAGCAAGTAGTGAAACCTTTTATCCCATTTAGGCCACAATCCTACTGGATAGTGCTGCCCACACCCAGGGTGGGCCTTCCATTATTCACACCCAGGACTATGCTAAACCAATGTAGTTATCATACACCTTGATCCCACATCACACACCCACGATCCAGCCACCTCCCCAAAGCCCCACCTATGAGCCCGTGAGGCTCACCCACATGCGGGAGCACATCTAAATATAAACCTTAACAATCCATTTCCCACTTTATAAAGCTCTATTTCCATTTATTTCTTTGATTCTCTTTCTTTGTAATCCTTTTTCCCTTCACTCCCTGCCTCCTACCTCTTGATCACCTCCTCATTTGAAACAACCTCC
>RJWT010050808.1:0-10793 GCA_004365215.1 Cuniculus paca
AGACCACATCACTCCCTGAACACAAAGTGAAGGATGTGCAAGGTCCCCTCAGGTCATTCTCCCCCACACCAGTCACCACCACCCAGACTTCTTCCAGCACAGATTAGTATTTTGGATAAGATGCAAAATACCTGCTTTTGTATCTTATATAACCAGGGTGCTGTAACACAGGCTCTTTTGTGTCTACCTTCTGCTCAGCATTCTGACTGTGAGCTGTTGTATTTAGTTATAGCGCCTTTTGTTCTTCTTTCCAGGGAGAAGCTATTGTAGGGCTGGCCCTCGATTTATTTCCCTTCTATTGTTAATGGGCATTGGAGTGGTTTTCCAACTGCAGCTATTACAAATTGTACATCTATTAACATTCACATGCATGTCTTCTGATGACATGTAATACTATTATATTCAGAAAAATTAAAAAAGAAAATGACCTCAATTTGGAAAGATGAAGTTAGCCAAGTGGGATGGTTTCAAAAAAGAGCTCTAGAGTGGGAGATGGAACACGAATCCTTTTTTCAGTCTGATTTTCTAGTTTTACAACTGTAGGTCAATTAACCTCAGCAAGTCTCAATGGTCTCATCTGAAAAATATAAACAACAGCATGTACTGCTGTAGTTTATTATTACCTCACAGGCAACCTATGATAATCAAATGAGATGATGGGTATGAGAAGAAAATGGGGGGCGGGGGAGCATCTTGCAAAAAAAAACAAGGTATTGCTGTTTCTTTTATTGAAGAAAAAACTAGCAGCAACACTGAGGCTCTTGATTTATATTTTGAAATTTTGAACTTGCGACTTTTCATTAGACAAAGATCTTCCAAGTTCCTGACCCGGGGTGAGCGATAATGGAGAAATGTCTCGCCTCCTAAGGTCTGTTTCACATGATCACATAGGAACATACGGTTGGTGGCATCTTTCTTCCTTCCAAAAAGGGAAAGGCCCTTGACTTGTACTTGGGCTTTTGGTGTGGATGAGCAACAGAAAACCCCACTGACAGTACTGTAAGGGGCATTATGGGGAGGCCCAGGCCCTTGAGGGGAGGGATGAGGATGCAAACCATGCATAGAAAGCCGAGACTGAACTCCTTTTCAGACATCCACCCAGTGCCACCGTCCACTGCCTTACACTGTCCCCTTGTGTAAGGAGAACATGTGACCAGAGAGTGGGATGGGAAACAGACTATATATGTGCCAATTATCAGAGCAAACCTATGAGCTTCCTCTCTTTAGGATGGAGTCACCTGTAGGCTTAGGGAAGCCGCTGTGGTCCACACACTGATGAAGACAGGCTGAACACCCGCTATAAGCCTGGTTCTTCTTCCCCATCCAACTAAAACACACCTTGTGCTCTAAGGCTCATGCTCTGAGGGGCGGTGTTCCCCAGGCCTCACTGGGACATCTTCTACAAGAGCAGACCTCAGGCAACCAGCCCACCGATGTGCCGTGAGTGCCATGGCACTGGAAGGCCTATACGTGGTGTTCTTGGATGCAGAACTACAGGGTCCCTTTCCCTAGGCACTCATTGTGGGTTGGTGGGGAGAACAAGGGTGCCCTGAAAGATAGCGAGCCATTCAAGAAGGACCTGCAACAGAGAGGGCTCCAAGGCTGAGCCATGCATGTGGGGGTTTTCTAAAAGAGAGCTCTCAGCAACCACCCAACGATGGAGGAAAGAATGACAGCCTGAAAGCTGGACCTCAGGCCAGTGGTTCCCAGCCCTGGCTGGACAGTGAAGTCACTGGAGGAACTCTTATACAATGCCACAGCCTAGACCTCCGCTGTGGGGCCCAGCCATCGATAGTCTTTAAAAGTTTCCCCAAGTGTTACTGAGGTGCGGCCACCATTGAAACTGCCACCTTAACTCAGTCAAGGAGGAAGCAGACTGCACGTAACTTTTAGCAGTCCAGGGACATGAAATTTATTGAGTATATGCTTTGTACTATAGTAGGCTCTGGCTACACGAAGATGAACAAGATATATATATAGTCCCTGCCCTTAACAAGCCAACAGATTAGGAAGAAAAATGGATCCATAAATATGTATAAATTATTTTACATGAATATGAACTAAGTGCTCTAAGAATTTGAAGTATTCTGGAGAAAGCTCTCTTAGAGAGGTGACATCAGAACTCTTTCCTGAGGATGATCAGGACTTTCCCAAGCAAAGAAAATAGGAAACAGAAATGTGGAAGAGACAGTATCACAGAGGTGCTGAGTCCAAGGGCCACAGTGTGTCCAGAGTGGCAGGGCAAACACCAAAGCCTGGACTCCACTGAGCTCTCACTGTTTGAAAAATGAGGCAAAGAGGGAAGACTAGAAAGGAGACAGGGCCCTTGGGAGAGCAGGAGGGAGCCACTGTAGGGACTGATATTTGAGATAAGGAAGATCTGGCTAAGAAATTGATGTGGGAATGAAGGAGGGAGTAACCCAAGCGACATTTCCAAAACAGGCAATGCAATTTGCTAAGAGAACTGGGGGTGCAAGAAAGGCACCCCAGTAACTTATCTGAGACAGGATAACCTGATATTAACACAGATGGAGACACTGGGTAGATTGTTTAAATCCCATGACACACCAACATATCCAAGTGGAAATGTATCCAAAGGTTAGCTGGAGGGCAGAAGTTGCATCATGCAGGCGACAAGAAAGATTGAAATGCTCAGTGAGACTCGTATACACTATACCAGGCAGTTGGCAGAGGTAGGCAAGATACTTGGGGTGACACCTGGCAGGTCAGGCACAAGTGTGTATGCACCAAGATGGACTTGTGTGCAGGTGGAGACAGAAGGAAGAGGGCAGAGTAAGGAGTGGCTGAGGGGCAGTGTCCATGAAGAGGGAAAGCAGGATATCTGAGAAGGGGAAGAGTTTATCTTTGGAGAAGACAGGCATTTTTGAATGGAGATGGAGATGTTTGAGAAATCTGATTCCTGAGGGACCCTTTGTAATAAGCACTCATCAAAATTCCCTAAAGCAGGGCTTGGAAAAGTTTTTCCATAAGGGGAATTGTAGCAAAATGTTAGGCTTTGTGAGCCTCTGCTCTTAGTCACGCCAGGTACTAACTCTGCTGTCATAGTGTGAAGGTGGTCATAGACGATCCATAAATGAACGGGCACGTTGTGTTCCACCTAAGCTGTATTTGCAAACACAGCCCACAGGCTTGATTTGTCCTAGGGGTATAGTTTGCCAATGCTTGCTCTGGAGAGTAGGATAGGAAGAATGGGTAGGGAAAGGAAGAAAAGTTGGGAGCTTAAAGAGAGAGGATAAAGTCTGGACTGACTTCCACGGGGAACTTGATCAATGGGTGACCTGAGTTCAAATCTAGCTCCAGCCAAGGGACTTTGAGTAAATTTCAGTTAGCCCTCCATATCCACAAATTTGGTACAGATTCAACCAGTTGCAGATCAAAAATATGTTTTAAAAAATTGTATTGAACATGAACAGACAATGTTTCTTATTCCTTAAATAATACAACATAACTATGTAACATTTACATTGTGGTAATTATTATAAGTAACAGAAAGACAAGTATATGGGAAGACATGTTATGTGCAAAACTGTGCCATTCAGTGTAAGGATCTTGAGCATCCTCAGATTTTACTATCCTTGAGGCATCCAGGAATCAATCATCTGCCTATATCAAGGAACCAATGTATTTAACTTTCCTTAGCCTCCATTTCCTCATCTGTAAAATAGAAGAAATAATGATACCTAATCCATTATATTGTTCTGAGAAACAAACAAGACAAGTGAATATGGTTATAAATATCTTCTTACTTAATTTTTAAGGTTTTCCCAGGAACCCTAGGATTATAGTTGTAGCTGGGAGCCCCGGCAGAGCATGGAGCCCTCGCGACCTGACTGGTGGAGCTAGAAGGAGAGGACCTAGGGCTGGCTTGGGGAAAGGAAGGGTCCTACCAGTCGGTGATGGAAGAGCAAAATGTACATGCCTAGTTCGACAAGATCTACAGGTGTAAACATACACGACTGTGCCCCTGCATGCACACCAAGCAGGTGTGGGCCAGGTCCATCACTCTTAGTGGAACAGGGATCTGAAATGTTGTGTCTTGGGTTTATCAGTGTGATGTTTGGGGAAATGTCCCATGGCAGTATAGCTCACAGTTTGTAAAGGTTTCAGTCCACAATCGGTTGGCTCCAAGGCAGGGCGTCGCATGCTAGAAAGGTAACAGGTCATGGCGGTGGTAGACAGCTAAAGCAACAGGGAGCGAGAAAGGGGAGAACAGGCTTCTTTCCAGCCCTTACATTGTATCCAGTTTACCAGAATTAGGGTGGTGCCAATCCAATCAGTGGGCTGATCCACCAATCACCCACCCTTAATCCCAGCACCCTTAACCCCAGCATTGCACCATGAATCAATTGCTCTCTGGTTTTAGCTGCCTCCAAAAACCCACTTCCCATGACCTCGAGAGGATTTTGGGGGGACATCTAGACACAAACCATAACAGAAGAAATTAAGGAATTAAGTTTCACAGAGGTTGGAAGCCAGGGTTCAACAGGTTTTCTTTCCCAAATCCTACGTATCTACAACGTTAACCAACTCTTCAGTGAGCTCACTAAAGCACCTGCAGAAAGAAGAGCGACTAGGTTGAAGGTAAGCCTGATTTCTCTGATTCAGGTTCCTCTGCCTCTTTTATTTCTGTTTACTTGGTTTCCTTGGTTCAGGAAGCCTTTCTGCATGCTCCAAGAAGCCTCCTGGCTTCCTTCCTCACTTGTCTCCTCGGCATGTGTAGATCATCCTACAGCATGCAGCATGGCTCCATGCTTTGCACTTAAGCTGTACTACTGTGTAGAGCTCTAGTCTCCTCAGTAACTTGGCTTCCAAAATAAGTGTTGTAGGCAGAATGATGCCCTCCAAAGATAGCTGGGTCCTAATCCCCAGAACCTGTGAATATGTGATTGACATGGCAGGGGAACAGTGCAGATGTGATTGAGGATTTTGAAATGGGCGATTCTGCTGAATTACCAAGTGGGCCCAATCAAATCCAAGGGTCCCTAACAGCTGAAGAGGGAGGCAGGAGGAGCTATGATGGAGAAGCAGGGGTGGCAGTGTCATTGCTGAAGCCCAGCTTTGAGGATAGATGAGGCCATGAGCTGGGAATGCAGACAGCTGGAAAAAGTTAGAAAAGTAAGGAAATCAATCCTCCCCCTTAGAGATTCCAGAAAGAATAGCAGCCCTGCTGACTTCTTGGTTCTATAGCCTGGTGAGACCCACATTGGACTTCTGACCTCTAGAATGATAAGAGGATGCATTTGTGCTGTCTCAAACCACTGAATCTGTATCAATTTGTCAGAGCAGCAATAAAAGGGTAGTTCCTCAGATCTGTGTGTTTTGTTCCTTTCCTGCCTGTCTCCACATGGTTCCCCAAGCCCACTCTCCCACCTTCCGGCTGTGCTCAGTATACAGTGGGGACTCTGAGATCTTCAAGTGACAGTCGTCCCCTGCCCTGCAGAGGCCCAGGCTTTCCCCCAGTGTTCCCCACTTAGCTCGTCTCAGCAATGGGAAGCCCTCTGTTTGCCCATCCTCCCATGTCTCTAGCATAGCAAAGATAGGAGAAGTAGCCAGGTATGCATCAGGGAAAGAGCACAGCTGAAGCAGGATTTCTGAGCTTGGATCATGAGGATTTACTTTTTAAAAGGAAGGAGGCCAATCTGATTAGCTAGTACTTAAGCCAAGTTCATTGTGGGGCAGGGCCCTGCATTGAAAGTTGATGAATAAGTGATCACTACATGATCTCTGTCCATCTGTTACTGGGTAACAAGGCAGGCTGGTCATTCTCTCTCTCTCTTGACTCCAGCTCCTTATCCAAGGGTTCAGGAGGCAAATTCTCAGACTCAAGAGGAAGAAGGGTTCCCTTTAGGGTTTCCTTTAGGTTCCCCTTAAGGGTTTTGCTTCAACCTTCTGACCTTAGCTGCATTCTCTACTACCACCCTTAGTAAAAGTTTTGCACCTTTTCCTGGTATTAATACACAAACTGAAGAGAAGGAAGAATCTTCAAGATGGAAACTGGAATCTCAAACTCTACCTTGACTTAGAATGGTTTGTACAGGATTCACCCAATTGTTTTGATTGGACTTCTTAGCACAATTCCCAGAGACAGCAGAGAAAATGACTCCTATTCTGGTTCCCAATCTTGAGTTCAAGAAAGTTCTGGGGTCGGGCTGTGCTCAGCCTAATATGGCTGGGCAATTCATTTATATTTGAATGGTCTGTGATCTTTTTTTAACATAATCTCTGGGGTTGGTGAGCTGTACCTAGTGCAGGTGAGGTGATTTTGCCTGTACTTGTCTATAAAATTATATGTCTAATGGCTCAAGCCATGGATAGATAAATGGTGGATGAAACTAAAGATAAGCAGATGTGCAGATAGGTGGATCAATGAGTAGAAACAAGGGATGAGTGGATGGGTAGGTAAATGGGCAGGCCAATGAGTAAGGTAGTGGATGCATCATTAGATGGATCAATCAATAGATGGTTTAGCCAGTGTCTTGGTTACTTTTCTCTGATTGCTGAGACAAACTACCCAACACCCAAAATTAAGTCAGGAAAGATTTATTTAGCTCACAGTTTGTGAAGGTTTCATTCCATACTTGGCTGGGTCCAAGGTAGAGTGACACATGACAGAGGGCAACAGTTCACAGCAACCAAAGACAGCAAAAGCAGCAAGAGCAAAAAAGGAGAAGCACAAGAAGACTCTTTCTCTCCCTTATATAGTATGCAGGCCATCATCCCAGGGAGAGTGTAACACTCACACCCATAATCCCAGCATTGGACCATGAATCAGTCACAAACTCTAGAAGCCCAGCTACATGACTGCATGAGGTCTTGGGAGGACCATCTAGACACAAATCATAACAGCTAGTAAGGAGACATTCATGTTCCCAGAAATCCCAACACAACTTTCATTCCTTCAGACATCATCAGCTACAGCTCTGGACTTCTTGGTGAAACTTTCAGGTCACAAGTCTGTCTGCTTCCTATCTATCCTAGAAAGAGCTTGCTGTTCTCATTGCCAGATAGACTGACTTTACTGACATTTTAAAGACATCCTTTAGCTACATAAAACCTGTCTGAATGACACTGTCGTGTGATGCTGGGGTTAAGAGTATGTGATTACTGAGCTGGGTGTGGTGGTACATGCCTGTAATCCCAGCACTCAGGCGGCTGGGGCAGGAGGATTGCCTCACCAGCCTAAACTACATAGCGAGACTCTGTTTCAAAAAAAAAAAACAAAAAGTATGAGATTACTAAATTAGTCTCCTGATTGGTACAGCATAGTTCTGGGATGTGGATAATGGGAAGGCCCGCCTGTGTGTGTGGCACCACCTGAAAGGTGGGTAGCCTAGAAGGGAATGGGAGGCTGCTGCTGCTGCTGCTACTCTCACTGCTTGCTGCTTATTGCTTCCTGCCTGCATGCTGTGGACTGTTTCTTCTCTGCAATGCCCTTCTGCCCTGCCTCCCTGCCTTGGAGCCAGATGACTATACACGGAAACCTCTACAAACTGTGAACTGAAATAAACCTTTCCTCCCTTAACTTTCAGTACCTGGTATTTTGTCTCAGCAACTTTAAAAAGTAACTAAGACGCAGAGACAGAGACAGTCTTTACATGCACAGAAGAGAAGGGAAAGTGAGGTGGAACACAGAGAGATTTGAAGGTGTTGGATATAAAGATTGGGGAAATGGGGTCACAAAACCCAGAACACTAGTAGCAAGCACTGGAAGTTTGAGGAGCCCCCTCACCCCAGCAGTTGGAGGGAACTCAGCCTTGCTGATCTCTTGATTTCAGTGCAATGAGGTTGATTTCAGACTTCCGATCTCTAGAACTCTAAGAGAACACATTTCTGTTACTTTTAAACTACCCAGTCTGAATGACCTGGACTCAAAGTTTGCCTTCTTTAAATTGTAATGAAAGTATTTCATTCAATTCTAATGATGATCATAAATCTGGTATTGAACCAAACCTAAATTTTGTGAACAGTATCATAAACAAGAACTTGTGGTACAGGAAAGAAAGTTAAGATCTAGCTGGCCTCTCACCATAACCTTCCCAGCCCTTACCCACCTCTAAAGTCTTCTGTCCAAAACATCAGTGATTTCAAAATGTGGTCCAAAGACTACTTGGACTGAATCACTTGTGGTGACTTAAAGCCCCTGACTCCACCCCAAACTTTGAAAGGTGTTGGGGTGAGGTGCAGACATCTGTACTTGGAACACACATCCCTGATGAGGCTTTGCACACTGACTCATGAGAAGCTACACCATAGAGAAAGAGTCAGAGGTGACCCTCAGGCTTTCTCTCTGTGGCTCGATGCCAAAACCACTGACCCTGGGCCAGTGCTGAATGTATGGGGGCAGCCACTGGCCAGTCCCTCGCTGCCTGTGTGGGTGCTATAGCACCCAGTGCTTGAGGCTTGTGATGGGTACCAGGCTGAGCTCATAGAGGGGCCAAAAAGAGTCCTGTCCCCTTATACCCCTCATGCCACAAGACAGCTGTAAAGGTGTTCAGGGAGTCAAGGGCTACAGATAGTTTTGAGAACATGAGTTGCCATGAGGCTGTTCACGGCATGTTAATTTTTTAATTAAAAAGAACTTCTCCAAACAGTGATACTTATCAAGGTATGTACCCTTGGAACCTGTGGTTCTACTTTTGGGAATTTGTCTTATGGATATGCTTCATGACTGTACTTATGTAGAAGATTATTCACTGCAGGGCTGACAACAATAGCAAAAGAGCAGAAAGAATGAAAATGCTCACTACTCTGGAACTGGTGAAGTAAATTATGGCAGATTCACGCAATGAAAAATAATGAGGAAACTTATAAATATTGATATATGAATGTCTCCAAGATAGATTGTTAAGGAGAAAAAAGCAAAGCGTGGAACATGTACAACATATGCTTCCTTTGTGTACGAAAAGGGAGTGACGAGAATCCACATTCCTGTCTGCTCAGTATATTTATAAACAAATGCAGGAATTATGTGTGAGAACGGCAGTTACCTCTGCATCAAGGGATGGGACCAAGCTGATGGGGAACGGGATGGCAGGGAGACTTTTCACTCTCATTGTGACTACACTTGAGGCCTTGAAGCCATTTGAGTGTAGTAAGTATTTAAAAATAAATAAATAAATGAATAAATAAATAAATAAATAAATAACTAACAATTAAAAATAAGCTTTATTGTGATGCTTAGACCAAGCAATCGGGTTTGAGCTCTCCACACCTGTTGATAACCCTAGCGTTCCAGGTGGAGCTCTGCAGGCTGGGTGTCCTGTCCCAGAGGCCACCCTTATTCCTGACCCTCCCTTGGGTTAGACGAGGTGCTCCAGGCCGGAACACGGGCACAGAAGTGGCCACAGGAGGCCGCACCATGGAGCTTCTTACTGAGGAGAAGCAGCTCCTCAAAGGCTCTGAGATGCGGGTCCACCATGCCCAGGGCAGCTCCTAGAAACAAAAGTCCCAGCCCAGTTTCTAGTATGGAGGCATCAGCTGCTCCCGACTCACAAGTGAGGAGTGGTGGTAGCGATCCCGAGTGGCAAAGTCTGCATTCTCCTGGGTGAGCTGAGTCATCGCCATGTCAACCCTTGCTAGGGATGGCGCCAAAACAATCTGCTCCTGGGGGGACTGCAGGCTCCTTGGGGAGAGAACACAGAGGACGGTGAGACAGAAAGAGCTAGCAGAGACAGAACAGGGGAGCCCAGGCTACTCTGGGTAGAGAAATTATTTGCAAAAATGCCAACCATGCTAATGTTTAGTGTGTAGTTAATGTTGTAAATCTAAATGTTGTAAATATAACTGTTGAGAGCTATGGATGCAACAGTCTGTGAACTCAAAGTGTGAAAACTACTGAGCATCTTAGTCAGTTTTCTGGTTGCTGAGACCAACACCGGACAGCCACAATTTAAAGGAGAAGGGGTTTATTTTGGCTCACGGTTTGTCGCATTTTCAGTCCATAGTGGACTGGCTCCAAGGCAGAGCAGCACAGCAGAGAGCTGCTCATGGCACAGGGACAGGAAGCAGAGAGGAAGGGAAGAAACAGGGAGGGAGAAAAACCTTTCCAGGCCACACACCCAGTGACCTGCCTCTTCTGACCAGACCCCACCTCCCATCAGCAAGTCAGCTGTATGTCCCTGCGACTCAGTCCTTTTCCTATGATCACATGAGGCGGGGGGGGGGGCTCCTAATATAAACCATAACACAGTGTATAAAAGCAAGGTGGGAGTGCTGTGTTGACCCTTCTTAAGTACAAAAGCATCAAGCAGTACCCACCTGAATGGAGATCATCCACGAAGTGAGATAATAAAGGATAGTTGATATAAGGGAAAAACGAATACAAGATAGATTGTTTTCACCTAACTATAGTAATTACCATGTTGAATATAGATTGCTGTGCTCTGTCACTTTCTCTTTTTGTCAAACGAAACAACAGAATGAAGAAGCTGGAGAATGAAGAAGAGGGAAGAGAGAAACTTCTTTGATTCACTGGAAAGAAAGATGACTGAGGAGTGATTTCCAGTGAGCTAAAGTTAACTCAGCCAGCAGTGAAGGGGTAAAACTATGGAGGCTTTGACACCAAGGTGGCCTCAGGACACAGAGAATATAGATGCCATTGTCACAGTCAGAATAAACTATGAAGAACACTGTTAGGGGTACAGGAGGAAAGTACTAGAGGCAGAATGGAGGGAAGAAACTCACACTGGCAGCCAGAGAGGCTACAGAAGGCAGATCCTGTCACTGCTCTGTCCCTAATCAGCTTAGTAGCCTCAGGAAGCCTCCGCCCTCCA